>CM060888.1:139492967-139755467 GCA_030762935.1 Hymenopus coronatus | reverse complement strand
TCTGCTTACAAGTAAGCAAGCAATAAGACTATTTCAGCTATTTTTTTCGATTAGAATTAAGTAAATATAAGAATAAGCTTTTTAACAATAAGTTGTTACTTAGAAGTAGAGAAAGTCACGTGAATGGAACATATCATTGTATATTATTGTGTGCATATATCGAATAATTTAAATATTATAAAAAGGCTCGTCAAGACTACGAGCCCTATTCGGTTCAATTCGTTCAGCTTAAATATCTTAAGAGATGAGCGTTCTGCTGACCTAATTTTAACATGTTCATCCCCAACCCTGGGACCCTAAAATATGCATACTTTTCATACATGTGTGCAAATTATGTTTTGTGGAACAAGAACGATATGTTTCTTGATGTAGTGAGTTACTTATATCTAATAGAACCAGGCAGTAACGTCTGTGGGAGATCACGTTTCTATAGGCACCGTATACGGACCAGGAAATCGTACTGGTGGCGCCGCTCCGTGTCATGCTTTGTACTTATTAGGACGATAGAAGCGGAAGCCATGTGGTTTTCTGCCTATAAAGTGCATACATTTAACTTAAATACTGTTTCAAAAGGTCGAAATCTTTTTGTACACATCTGGAAATATACTGGGAACACATGCTGAACTGTGGCGATGTCCTGACCTTTTATTTCCGATGATCCCTCAGGACTGAAAATAAAATACAAAACACGCTCACAATAATACGTACATAAATATTAATAATAAAAATAAAAGTCATAATAGCAATAATAATAATAACTCAGGAATATATATCAAGAAACAAAAATAAAAATAGTTTTAGAAAATGGACGATTATCACAAGATATGATAATTAATAATGGTTTAAGACAAGGATGTAGTTTATCTCCGCTTTTATCTAATATATATATATGGATGATATTCTCAGAAAATTAAAAGATGAAGTACCATTAGGAATAAAAATAAATAAAGATAATGCCTTAAATATGCTACTCTTTGCAGATGACATGATGTTAATACAAGACCGAGAAGATAAGCTGCAAATAAGTATGTACAAGCTACAAAAATTGATCCAGGATTATGGTTTAAGTATATCAATAGAAAATTCAAAGAATTATAGGAAAACATAAAAATATCAAAGATAGTGTTAAGCAATAAAGTGTTAGAACAGGTGATAAAATTTAACTACTTGGGTTGTAATGTAACCTTTAAGACAACCAATGAAGAAATAAATAATAAAGTGAGTAAGTTCCAATATATTTGTGGAGTAATAGCTCGTACCTTAAAAAGGAAAACCCGAAAAGATACAAACCTAAAATTCTATAAGACAATGGCTGTTCCAGTTTTACTGTATGGTTCGGAGACATGGACTCTTAAAAATAAAGATTGGAGCCAAATACAAGCGGCAGAAATGAAATATCTCCGAGCAGTAAACGGATGCACCAGACAAGATCATATTAGAAATGAAGACATAAGGAAAGAATTAGACATTTTTTCCTTAAAAGAAAGGATACAAATAAATAGAGAAAAATGGGAAAGCCATTTACAAAGAATGGATAACTCTCGCATTCCATTTCAGTCATACAAATATAAACCTCTAGGCTACAGAACGATAGGAAGACCAGTTAAAAGATGGGAAGAAATATGAGGCCGGAACAGGAGAATCCTCCTAATGCATGAAGAGTTGATGATGATGATGATGAAGAAATATGAGGCCGGAACAGGAGAATCCTCCTAATGCATGAAGAGTTGATGATGATGATGATGAAGAAATATGAGGCCGGAACAGGAGAATCCTCCTAATGCATGAAGAGTTGATGATGATGATGATGAAGAAATATGAGGCCGGAACAGGAGAATCCTCCTAATGCATGAAGAGTTGATGATGATGATGATGATAATAATAATAATAATAATAATAATAATAATAATAATAATAATTGACAGACTATTCCCATAATGTGTTGTCTAATCTAGTACGCACAGTATTTAAAGTTTCTATTTATTAACTTAAAAAAAACGTTAGCATTAATTTCTACACAACATTATCCATGCTGCAGCTAATTTTTAAGCATATGTTACTGTTTTGAGGCACAATGTTAAATTAGTGTACCTACTTCTTTCGATGTACAGATTGAATTTAAAAGATTTCTTCTTTGCGCTTCAGTTTTCCGCGTGCGAGAAGAATAAAAGGCAATAAATAGCTGGCGAAATATTCTTGTAGGTATTATTACATGCTACAACACAGCAGTTATTGTTCTCTTTCCGCCTTCTTGTAGAATTTACATTTTCAGAAGGTTGGATACTTGACATCTTAGCATACGCTAAGCATACGATAGCTTGACATCTGTTGAAGGACCAGGCGACGATGTTCGGGAAGCTGTGGCTGGACGGTTGCCGTGCGCTCTGTAAAGATTTCTTTCATGGGCGCCGTAGTATAAGACAGCATTTCTTTCTGCTGTAGGTGCTGGTAAAGAAAGTACAAGCTTACCGCCTATCGCGCCAAAGTGCCCCAAGACACAGTAATTTGCAATAGAAAGAATTGTTGGTTATTTCCCCCGGGTTTATCCAGTATGAAATTTTAATTTACATTTTCTTGAATACGAGGGAAAATCCAGCAATATCAATTATCTCATTTGATTGCGACAAATCTTAAATAATCGTATAATCAAGCACCGTATCTTCTCGTTCCCATTCCAATTAACCTTTGCAATATTTTGAGAGATAAGGTAAAAAATAAAAGTTCAACTCAACACTATTAAATCAATTAAAATTCTGCTTACAACCGCTGGCACAATCGCCTAAATGAGAGAACAAATTTACTTGCAGGATATCGCGCCGTAGCTTTTAATTAATTTTAAACTAGCTAACTAATTAGGTGGGTTTACAGCAATGCATTATTACGTTAGCTCATAAATATGCAAGCGTTTATAACTGAATCGATAACTCTAAATACCACATGAATTATGCTTTTTACAAAATGCAATTAATGGCAAAATCCGATTTAGAGAGGGCAGTTAAGCACGGTATGCAAAAAACACGACTCATGAAAGTCAATGCTGTAGAACCTGTTTTCTATTTCATTATTTCCTATTCATTGGGTTAGTATAATATATCTATCAGATCTGTCAAATCATTACTTTTTTTTTCTTTCTCTACTAAGTATAGATATGGCACATAGGTACGAAAGGTATTGCATTCCACCCAAAAATGTAATATCAATAATTCACTGAAAATACACGCTTTAGAGTCCCCAGAATCCAAAATAAACGCGTTTATTTTCTCTATCACGTATGTATAATGTATATAGTGGATAGAGATTGTATTGTATTCCAACAAAAGTTCGATACTGAGATTTCATCGGAATGTATGTTTTGAGACTCCCTGAAACCCAAAACATGCATTTTTAGAAACTTGTCCGTGTGTGTATCTATGGATAGCATAAAACGAAAAGTCGGTTAAATACCACACTTTGTATTTAAGTTCAGTATCTTCCCAGGATATGACACGAAGAAAATCTGCCCACCCTCAGTCCCTTTACATGAGTAAATCGAAATCGAAAATTTTGATTTTCTCAAAAATGACTAATAATTTTTATTAAAATGCCATATATTTAAGATATTTTCATGACAAACAAAATATGTATTTTGAATTTTCTAGGAATAATCTCTGAAGTCCCCTTCATCCCGGATGATTTTTGCATAACTTTTGCATAAATGGTACACCGTGATGTAGATTTCGTTAAATCGCACAATTTAGGCCAATCACATCTTTTTAAAGAGCTAACACTTTTTGGGACATTCCGAGTTAATGGTTTCAGTTTTAAGCTACTTTAACTTTTCTCAAACGGGAAGTCATTATTCTTTTCCTCATTCTTTTGTTTACTCCTAGCAAGCAATGGAAATTTCAATTGTTTCGTATAGCGATTACGTTTTAAAACATTTGACTACACTTTAACCTGTGCATTCTTTTACTTAAAATGTATTTTAAGGAAGTAAGTAATAAAAGCAATTCTGGTGATGTTTATCTTAATGTGAATAGAAGAACAATCTGCTATAAGGAACAGCAAGAGTCCGTGTGCCCGAGTGTTTGTTAACACGATAACTCAAAAACGAAAATTCGGTTAAATACCATTCTTGATAACAAAGTTCAGCATTTTCGAAAGATGCGACATGAGGTTTTTCAGGAAAATCCAAGCTACCCTTTACATGGAAACATTTTCGAAAATGTTGATCCCTCTAAAATGGCTCTAACAATTTAGATTAAAATGCCATAAACTAAAGATACTTATATGATAAATAAATCTATATCTTACATTTTTTTGGAATAACCTCTGAAGTCCTATTCATTGTGAATGCATAACCGGTAAACCGTAAGAAATAGACACAAAGTTACTGCGCAGAAAATGTAGAGTTCGTTAAAACACACAAATTATGTCATCTACTATTTTTTGTGGAATTAACCATTTCCAAGATATTCCTGTCATTGGTTTTAACTTCAAAATATTTAAACTTTACTCATGTGTAAATTTGTTAATTACTGTCTATGCAAAGAGAACAAATTTCAGTTGCATATCAATCTAATTTTAAAAGATATGTTACCGGTTTAATCTAGTGTATTCCCTTATTTGCCTTCTACTTATAATAAACTAAATAATAAGACCATTTCTGCTAATGGTAACCGCGATTAGTATGTCTTAGATAGAAGAGATAGCTTTTTAAGAATAATTTGTTGTACAGATGTAGAGAAAGTCATTTGAATCGAAGATATATCGAAAAATAATGTCCTACAGTAATGAAATTAATTGAAAACAGTGAATATAGGTTTGCCCTTACTGGTTTGTTAACCGCTTTATGTAAATATATTTAATTTTTAAGCATATATATTTTAACTCATATACTTAAAAATTAAATTATGGAAGTTTAAAATCAAGTAATAGTAATGGAGTAGCATATAGACAAAATTATGAACTTACGCTCATTTCCCTCTTGTTAAATTTTACTTTTTATTTATCTATAGGAACCAGAAGCAACGGCATAGAATGAAAGCGTTCCTATAGTTACTAACATCTGTTCTACATAATTGTATCCCTTATCTCTTAACCGTCACGTGACTAGTTGCCTCTCATTGGCTGCTGTTGTGGAATAAGCAGTTTGCGGTCTAAAGTTGTCGATTTTTTTTATTTAACAAATATTTACGTCAATGTATCCGAAGAGAATTGTCAAATATACGTTTTCATAGCGATATGAATCAAACATACTCTGTAATAACACTTAATGCATCTAAATACGTGTAAGTTTTACTTTCTCTACACGTTCTAAATACATAGTATTGTAATGCACCCAAAAGTTCAATACCGAGATTTCACCGGAAATACATGTTTTGGGTCCCCCTGAATCCAAAAAAAAAGCATTTTTAGAAACAGGTCCGTGTGTGTGTGTGTTTGCGCTTGTGAGTGTGATTGTGTGTGTATGTGTGTGTGGCTGTGTCTGTGGACAGCATAGCTCAAAAACGAAAAGATCGTTGAATACCAAACTTGGTATTTAAGCTTGGTATCTTCCAAGGATGCGGCACGAAGATTTTCAAGAAAATCCCTCACCCCCAACTACCCATTACATGGAACATTTTTCGAACATTTTGATTTTTTTTAAAAATCGCTCTAACGATTTTGATTAAAATGTCGTATATTAAAGATATTAATCTGAAATATAAAATGTATATCTCGAATTTTCTGGGAATAGCCTCTGAAAACTACTTTATTCTAGATGGATTTTGAGGAATTTTGCATAGCTGCTAAACCGTTACCACACAAAAAATTGTAAAGCACATTACAACACACAATTTATGTTATATACATTTTTTCGTGCAGTTGATCGTTTTTCAGATATTCCTTGTTTTTGGTTTCAGCCTTGTACTTATACTCCTGTCCATACAAATAAAGGAACTTCAGTCACATAGCAACCAGCTTTTGACTATCACTTTAATCTATGGCACTCCCTTATTTTGCTTCTACTTGCAAGGAAGCAAGTAATAAGACCATTTCTGCTAATATTTTCTCGATTGGATGAAGAAAATATTAGTATAAGTTTTTAAATAATTTGTTGCAGAGATGTGGAGAAAGTCATGCGAATGGAACATATCAGATTTTTTTTATTTATCAACAAATGCAAAAATGAGGGACCCCTGAGGATGATGAAAGCGCATGCAACTGTGTTTATATCTCTTCCATCGTCTGACCTTGCAACGCATAGGGTTTGTATATCAATATTCAAAGCTGGCCAATCAGGGGGAAGGGGAAGGTGCAAAAGATTATAAGAAACAAGGATTAGAGATACCCCGACAGACGGCTAAGCACTGGGTTCAACGACCCAGTCACCAGCAAAGACCGAACTACATCTACCTTTTTCCCTCCCACGTTGCACCGAAGCACCGACACGTACAGGTCTGAAACAGCACAATGGAGTGAATGATGAAGCAAATGACTGGAAAACGTGGGGACAGAAAGTTCCAGAGCATTTGTCTTGTGGCCCGGGAAAATCCTCCAAAGAACCTATTGAATATGAGTGGAACGGGGATTGAATCCGGGACCTCCCAAATGCCATTTCATACGTTCCCGCGGCACCGCCTCGCTCATTTGTCAATAGTCAGTAAGCAGAGGAAGTATTGCATTCCACCAAAAAAAATTATTATCGCAAAGTCACTGGAAATACACGTTTTGAGACTCCCTAAAATACAAAAGAGCATTTTTAGTAAAAAAAATCTTATGTGTTACATTCACATGACTTTCTCTAAATATCTACAACAAATTACTGTTAAAAAGCTTATGCATCCATTTACTTCATACTAATCAAGAAAAATTTAGAAGAAATAGTCTTATTACTTGCTTCCTTGTAAGTAGAAGCAAAATAAGGGGGTACCATAGGTTAAAGTGATAGTCAAAAGCTGGTTGCTATGTGACTTTGTTTTAATGGACAAGTGTTGACAAATTCTCGTATGAGAAAAGTATAAGTTTTTGAAAAATGAAACCAAAAACAAGGGATATCTAAAAAAACGACCAACTTCGCGAAAAAAATGTATATGATATAAATAATATGTTTTAATGTGCTCAACATTTTTTGTGTGGTAAGTTATTGTCCATCTCTTACGGTTTCGCAGTTATGCAAAACTCCGTAAAACTCATCCAGAATAAAGTAGTCTTCAGAGGCTATTCGCAGAAAATTCAAGATATACTTTTTATTTGTCACGTAAATATTTTTAATATAAGATATTTTAATAAAAATCGTTAGAACCATTTTGGGAAAATCAAAATTTTCGAAAAAAGTTCCATGAAAAGGGTAGTTGGGGGTGGGAAGATTTTCTTGAATACATAAACATAGACAGACAACAGACACACACGCACGGACATTTTTCTTAAAATGTTTTTTTTATTCAGGGGGTCTCAAAATATGTATTTCCCTTGAAATCTCGGTATCAAATTTTGAGTGCATTACAATACCTGCTCTATACACTATGTACATAGTACGTGTAGAGAAAGTAATATAAAAGAGACTATATTTAATCTACAAAAAGTGTAGCGGGATGGTTTATATGCCATTTTATGGCTGGATTTGGAAGGATAAGAAGGGCTTAAAAGTAGGATCTCTTTCAGGGATTTTCTCAGGGCATGTGTGAAAAAAAGAATCACTGTATTTTTTTCGGATTACCCCAGTTTATCCATTTCACACACATTAAATTGTTTGTCCCCTCTGACTTCCGTTTTCTCATTTACAATGTTATTCCCCCACACTGAAGGAGTTTCTTACAATTAAACTTTTTGCATAATTACCCTATTTTCCAACTATTCCCTGCTCTAATTCCCATGTGAACTCGGAGAAATAACTCTTTGTCCACCACTCACTTTCCTAAAATAAAGACACACATACTTTATATCGCAGCATATATGCAACACGTCTGCTCAGCACCATTGATAATTTATAAGTAACTTCTTCCCTTCTACAATTAGTGACCGTAACCTCCCTTCGGGCTTAGACAAATTTCTTATGGCCCCTCCTATTTTCTATGATCGGACACGAATGGATCCGAAGTTAAACATTTCTTAATTTCTATTGGTTAGTATTTTCTGTCTACGATTTTTCCAAATCGGTCTCCTCTCACCGAATAAGTTTGGCACCGCAGCAAAACCATTAGACTCCAGTTTGCTCTCTTCAGATCCAAAGTACCCTTGGTCATTAATGTTTCTTCTTTGTAACACTCGGAACGCAAAATTTCCACAATTCTATTGTATAAACGTTCTGCTAATGACTTTCTGACCCACATTACCAAATAAACCTTGCAGCTAATATTCCTAAATCTCTGGTTTTTCCTTTCAGCAGTAACTTCCTTTCGTATACAGAATAAATACTCTTTACAATTTTTTAACATATATTGCTTTTTCTAATGTATTTCCTTTTAAGATCTTTAATCATTTATTTATTTATTTGTTACTGCAATCTCTTTCCCCCCGTTGTTTCATATTCATTTATATATTAGGTTTATTTTCTTTATTATATGAAATGTTTCTTAGCCTAAGAAATCAGTATTCTACATTAAAAGTAAAATATAACATAATTAATGTCCATGTGTGTATATGTGTGTGTGTGAATAGCAATACCGAAATACAAAAGTCGATTGTATGCATAACTTTAGTAATAATAATTTAAGTTTAGCATTTTACGAGCATAGCAACAAAGATTTTCAATATAATACCCATCCCAAACTACTCGTACCTTTGGAAAGCTTTAATTTTCACAAAATGGATCTTTCGATTTTAAATAAAGTACAAAATGCATAAGATATTTTAATAACAAATCTTGCATTTTCCGCGTATAGCCTGTAAAATCCTCTTCATTCTGAAATTGGTAAACGTAAGAAATAGATAAAACACTAGTATACAGAAAATTTAGATCTCCCTAGTGCAAACCTTTGTCAAATTTTAGGGGATTAATTATTATTTCCGAGATATTCCTTGTTGTTTGATTCCAATTTCAAATATTCTTTTTTCAAGTGGAAAGTTATACTTGGTTTTTTTTTCATGCTATTTTACTCATGGTCATGCAAACAGCGTGGAATTTTACACCAAAAAAATTTAGTGGCATGCTTTTTAAACGTCTGAATATAGCTTTCTGTATGAGGTGAACGTTTATCTGGAAAGATAAGAATTAGCCAGAATAATTAGCTTTTGTAAGAATAGTAGGAGAGTGAGGACAAAAAATACGTGAATGTAACACATACATAGTAAGCTTTTACTATAAAGTGTGACGAAGAGTTTTGCTTTCTTCAGTCTTTACAGTTCATTTTCTATCCGTCGGGGCTTTAGCATTTCACGACTAACTTTAGAAAGCTTCTCCTTCATCAACAGATTAGTCTGCGCTTATAGGACATCTGTCCCCAAGGACTGTGTCAGTAGCCTGTCGAGGAGAAGCAAACTCGGCGCAATGTTGGTGAAGAATGTAATGCAAGACCAAATTGTCCAAACCAGCGTCTGCTTAGCGACCGAATAAAACCGTGAAAAGAATTTTTAGTCAGATTGGTTGATCCAGGAGCTCCCGAATGTCGATGATAGACGTTACCGGCTGAGATATCTAGGTCGCTGCTCTAGAAAGTACGTTCTTTTTTTCTGAAACTCTACTAGAGCACTTACAGAATCATGTTCTCCTCAGATTTCTCGCTAAACGAGTGAAGTGTAATTTGGACCAGCGTGTATTTTGGACCGATGTCAGTTTAAGAAAATGGGTACCGTTGGGAGCACCAACAATACGGGTATCTTGAACAGCACTTGTAAGCGTTCCCTCCAATTTTTCGCATTCTATTGTCAATAGCCTTGGAGGGACGTTGTGATCTTTGTTGAGAGCGTTTTCGTTGTAATTTTGTCCCGCTTTTAGTATCGTGTTTTCTTGCACCTAATGTATTTTTTTGGAAACCAAACTAATACGACGGAGCATTCAATATATTAAGGTAAGTGTGATGTAGGTTTATTTCATTAATTCAATTTAGGATTATAAGAAATGCGATACTCAAAGTTGTGTTGTGTCGTGTAATTTGGACTAAAGGTGAAGTGTAATTTGGTCCGCACCAAATTACATAGAATATTCGGGTATTAGATTCCAAATGAGCATGTGTGTATATATTTATTTATCTGAAGTCACGCTTTTAATCTATTTTGGTAATTTATTTTGATAAGTACATATTACTGTTACATATTATACAACTTGAGTAATTTACCAGATGCCAACAAGAGAAGCTAGCAAATCTAAGGGCCTGTACTGTAAATGGAAAAAGTAAGATCTGAGAAAGATGAAAACAAAAACTCAGAAAAGACTTTTTGTGTTGCATATGGGGAATCTCGCGAAGAAGACTGGATAAAATGCAACGGATGGGCTCATGAAGACTGTACTGACATTTTACTTTCTCTATACGTATTATGTATATAGTGTATAGAGAAGCTATTGCACTCCACCCAAATATACGATACCGAGATTTCACCGAAAACATATGTTTTAGGGTCCTCTGTATCCAAAAAAAGCATTTTCACAAAAAGGTCCGTATGTGTGTGTGTGTCTGTGAACACGATAGCTCAAAAACGAAAAGTCGGTAAAATACTAAAATCGGTATTTAAGATTGGTATCTTCTAGGGATGCGACACGAAGATTTTGAGAAAAATCCCCCAACCCAAACTACCCTTTTCATCGAACTTTTCCCGTAAATTTTGATTCTCTCAAAAATGGATCTAACGATTTTGATTAAAATTTTGTATATTAAAGATATTTACGTGACAAATAAAATGTATATCTTGAATTTTCTGGGAATAGCCTCTGAATTCTGCTTTATTCTGGACGAATTTTACGGAATTTTGCATAACTAATAAACCATAAGAGATGGACAAAAACTTACAACACAAAAAATGTAGAGCACCTTAAAACACACACTTTATCTTATATAGGCACTTTTTTTCGTGGAGGTGATCGTTTTTTAGATACTCCTTGTTTTTGATTTTAGCTTCAAAAAACGTATACAGGAATTTAACAGTTCTTGTCCATACAAACAAAGGAACTTCATTCACATAGCAACCAACTTTTGACTATCACTTTAACCAATAGTACTCCCTTATTTCGCTTTTACTTACAAGAAAACAAGTAATAGGACTATTTCTGCTGATTTTTTCTCGATTAGTATGAAGTAAATAGAAGCACAAGCTTTTTAGCAATAATTTTTTGCAGTGATATAGAGAAAGTCATGTGAATGGAACACATCAACTTTTTTACTTTTGTGGAGTAAATAATGAAATTCTCCTTTAATTTGGAACAAAACCCTGAAAATATTAAGTGTTCACAAAACTTTGGATGAAATTTATGTAAGGTGATATTAATTTTGTTAAACTTAATATGCTTCACTGGCACATTTTGAATAATAATAATAATTACTATTATTCTATACATAATGATTATTCGAGGTCTTAATTAATTGCTATTGTGAATTTCAATCATAAAAAGTTAATATAAAAGTTTACGAATCGATTATAAATGTATTATATAGTGGCCGAATTTACACACCCTCTCAGACCAAATTACAGCCTCTGGTCCAAAATGTACGCCTTAGAAAAAGTACTTTAATTATAATTTACAAGTTATGTAGCTGGAAGTAAACCTTGAAAACTCTCATAATGGTATAAGAACGTCTCATTAACACATTGAAGTAAGTTGTGGACTTTGACGAAGGTTTTCTGTCCAGATATTAGCACATAAATTACGCAGACTTCCCCTAGTACTCGCAAAGCTCTTCTCGATGTTATTGCGACCTTTCGCTATAGTACTCATTTGGTTAAACAAATAGCATCAATATCACCACTACATCCATCTGCCCGTCTCGGTAGATAGCGTGTCTGCCTCAAATTCACGAGTTCAATCTCGCTTAGGGTGATTACCCAGATAAGGTGATTTTCGGGCGAGAAGATGAATGTCGAGTAGAGTTAAGCTCTATGGACCCCGAGATTATCTGATCATCATTTCACCGATTTGACGCCAACCAGATTAAAGGACAAAAGAAAAAAACAAGAATTCAGGTGATCCGTGTCAGGTAATTGTTTAAATTCGTTTATTTTAAATTATACAAAGGACTACACCACGAACGACCAGATAAAAACATATAACATACATTGTTTTTCATTACAAAGTATCGCAATTGGCAAATGAACAATATGTTAACTATCTCATATTACATTATCATCTCAACAATTGAACATAATATGTATATAATGAAAGGTGAATACGTCAAATCTGAACAATTTCAGAAATTATGGTATTACATAAATTCATAAAAAGAAACCTCAACATTAAAAAGACACATATATCATAAATGAAAAAAAAATTCACAACGACATTGGTAATTTAATGGAATGACTGACCTTTTTCACTGTGGCCAGTGCTTCCTAAGCTGCTTTATCTGCTTATTCATTACCAATATGACTCGGCATCTACATACTAATAAGTGTTTTGTTGACATGAAAGTCGTTGTAAAGTTGCTTTATTTCTTCAACTATGGGTTCCTTGTTTTCATAATTGAGGATGTTTTCCATTAGGCTGCGTGACCTGTACAAATTAGAATTTCAATTCTTTGAAAGTTTTAGTTATTCCTAAAACGTTCCTAATTGCGAAGACCTCGTAAAAGAAGAACGAACATATAGCCTTTGTTTGGTTACGTCATTATTGTACACAATTGCACATGTTGAACGACTTGACGAACGGGCTCCATTGTGTTAAAATTTTAAACTGTACAGAGATTTACAAATATAAAGCTTAGTTTCATTTTTATGGTCAGCCATTACAGTCGTATCGATATTTAGACTAACCGTTTGCCATTGTGGTTCTTTAGGGATCTTTTGTGGAATTTCAAATAGGTATTTAGCGACGGTAAAAATATTTAGGAAACGTTTTTCTGCTATACAACTATGAAACTGTCTGTTGGAGTGTGTGATATTTTTGCAGCATAATAAAAGGTAAGTATTCTTCTTTTAACATGCAGTGACTCTTTGTTGCTTTCCGCAAGAAAACTAAAAACTGGATTGCTTATATAAGTTCCTATAGCAATCCGCTATAGGAGATTCAATATAAACAGGAATTTAAGAGTTAAGAAGAGTTTTTTGGCTCTGCTCTTAATCTTTTCATGGCAGTCAACTATCAAATGTCATTCCCAATATTGGGATATTCCATTCTGTGGTTCAAATAAGCCTGATAACTGATTATTTATTTTTACTTGAATTGCTCTATTGGCGATGAAAGTTGCAATGAATTGTAGAATCTGCCCATTAACTCCTCTATATAGTAGGGGTCTTACCTCTCTCCTTCACATTTCATAAGCATTTTGTAAGTCAAGACTTCTTGTGAACCGATGTTGTTTATGAGCGCATCACAATCTCGTCTTCAATGTTGATTAAGTGACCATTTGTTGATCACCTCTGGCGAAATCCACTTTGATGTGGTGAAATTTAATGTCTGAAGTTTAAATATTACAATAACCGTTTATTTATTACTTTTCTCTTCAGTTACACAATCTGTAGTAAGAGATAGTTTTTGTGGATTCCTGTTATCTTTGTTTGGCTAAGAAATCGGCATAACAGTGGCTACTTACATATTTTCGGAATTTCACCAGACACTGGGATTTGTTTAAAAAATCTTCATTATATACGTAATGCCGATGGTTGCGAATTAAAAAAAAGAGGATTGTATATGCCATCAGACCACGGGTAGAGCTTTTGGTATATGAAAGAGCCTTGAGAGCTTTTGAAGTTTGTATTGGACAAGTTAATGATGCGGTAGGTGCTATATTGGAATGTAAGATTTGTCCATGGCTATGTTTGTAATATTTTCTACCCAATGAAACCAGGAAGGTAATTTGCGTTACTAAAACTTCCCAGAAAAAGTTTATTTTACAGCATTAGCAATGCGTTTTGGAAATATTAAGAAGTTATTTAAAAGGTCTAATAAAGAAGGCCAAGAATTTCGTTTTCATCGTCCATTAATTCATCCAATTTGACTCCAAATTACATATGTCAATGTTCCAGATGATAATATAGAAATTACTTTATCCAAGATATGGCCAGTTTTCCTTAAAAGTCCTACCCATTTTTGCTCTAGATCTCTTATAGTCTTATTCATTTTGATCAGCACAGTGTTGCTTTCAATGTGACAAAGCTTGTTTATAAGTCTTCTGTGCTAAGCAGAATTCTTCATCCCAAGGCTCTTCTCTTTTTCTCGGTAGGCCTTTAAAGTAAGGAATTGATTGTTGTACTAGATAAAATGAATATGTAATAAATTTCAATACTCTCTGACCAATAGATTTTGAGATACGATATTCTGATCTGTTTTTATAACTTTAAAAATTGGTGAGATCAAGCCTCCATGTTGATGTGCTTGTTAATACAGGTCTATTTATCGGATTATATTGATGTTTAATGATAATTAAGCAGTGACCAATTCGAAAAGTTCCTCAGCTACAACCATTCAAATGTGTGCTCTGTTGCTGAATTATAGAAAGATTAAATCGAATGCACTAAACGTGTTATTCAAAGGTCTTTATGCCCCGTATTTAGCAGAACTATATCTGGCGAGTGAATAACATCCTCAATTATTCTGTCTCTTGCATCTAACTGAATTGACCCCTCATTAAGCTGCGACATTTAAAGTCTCCCGCTAAAAGAAGTGCCTGGGGCAGCTCGCCAATTAAAGATAAAAGCGCATGGACAGTAAATGGGTAAGAATTAGGGCAATGGATGTCTCAGTGGTCCTTTAAGAAACAGTATTTTTGTTATAACTAGTTCAAATTTATATTTTGCATTTAAGGTTAGATTATTTAAACTGTATTTTTAGTTTCTCTACACGTACTATGTACATAGTGTCTAGAGAAGGTGTTGTATTGCACCCAAAAATTCGATACCGAGCTTTCACCGGAAATATGTGTTTTGGGACCTCCTGAATCCAAAAAAAAAAAAAAAAAGTATTTCTAGAAAAAGGTCCATATGTGTGTCTGTGGACAGCACAGCTCAAAAACGAAAAGTCCGTTAAATACCAAACTTGGTATTTCAGTTGAGTATCTTCCAAGGATGCGACATGAAGATTTTCAAGGAAATTCCCCCACCCCCAAATAGCCATTACTGGAAACATATTTTTAAATTTTGATTTTCTCAAAAAATACCGTACATTAAAGATATTTACATGACAAAACAAAACGTTTATCTTGAATTTTGTGGGAATAGCCTCTGAAGCCATCATTATTCTGAATGAATTTTGCGGAATTTTGCATAACCGGTAAAATGTGGAGCTCGTTAAAAAACAATTTATGTTATATACATTTTTTCTCAGAGTTGACAGTTTTTACTTGCTCTACACGTACTAAAAATAAAAATAAAATCTGTATACTATACCCCGATATTTAATTACTTATACCGGGGCAAATATCTCAGACCTTAATTCATTTATTAACAAACTTTTTTTTTTTAAATTTTACAAAATAAAATAAATATACAATTGTCAGATTAATAACTTAGCCTAAATAACTTAAATTAAATTATGCATCTGAACCTATATATTTATCAAAATTAGATTTAATATTTAAAGATTTATGTATTATATTAATTATTATTAATTACCTAAAATTTTAAATTATATATTATTAATTAATATCAATCACCACTTTATTTACTATAGTTAATATATTCAATTATTTATTATTATCCTTTTATCAATTTATTTAATTTGAATGTATTAGTATTATTGTTATTATGTTTTAGTCATTATTTACTATAATTTATTTTATTCTTTATTATTATAGTTATATATAAAATTCTTTAATATCTATTCTAATTATACCGTTGCTATTTATTTTATATTTATTATTATTATTATTATTATTATTTTTAAATATTTTATTACTTTATCCCACATTCTTGTTACTATATTTCTATAGTTACATAATGTGAGATAAACATCAAACTATTATTAAAATTACAAATTTTAAAAGTATTACTGGTAACCAGTAAACAAATAACAGGTAATCAGTTATTATAATGTAAGTTAAAAATTTAAAACCTTAACCAAAACCTAAATAAAACTAATAAAAACTACACTACTTTATAATTTGCCGCCGGTAACCGGCGGCACACCGTATTGGTAACCAATACTACTTTTTCCTTCACTTTTCTTCTTTAACATCAGATATTTAAAGGTCTGCTCAATTGCTGAGTATTCTATGATTTTACACCTAATAAAATCTTCTACTATTATTATTCTACTGTGCAATTAGTTCTTCTGCGACTTAGTCTTATATATTAGACCATGTGTAATTATTTCCTAATTTCTATTGCACGTAATATCTAATTACATTAATTATCCTTTAATTATAAATTAAACTATTCACTTTCACTATACACTTTCATTATTCACTTTAAAATGTATTACTTCTTTATTCCCTTATTATCACACATATTCTATCTTTCCACTCACTTCCCCTTCTTACTCCATCCCTTCTCAATTCATCCCTGATCCTGCTTCTTCGCACTTCATCCCTGACCCTGCATTTTCTTACTTCATCCATGACATACCATCTTCCTACTTCGTCCCAGAACGCCACCTTCTGCCTTCATCGAGGTATCGCCATTTTCCCTCTTATCCCAATATCACCATCTTCTTGCTTCATCCCCGTCCTGCATCTTCTCTCTTCATCCCAAAACACTGCTTCTTCTGACCTGCATCTTCCAGCAAACTTTATCTTTTTCTTCTCTAATTATATCTGCTTTCAACTTAAGGTCCGAATATATTGTTGTTATCGTTGTTTACATGTCCTCTTCTATTCCTTCTTCTTCTTATAATACATCTTCCTCCATATTATCAAGTTTTTAAATTAAATTAAAAATATTCCTGGGTCTTAAAACTCTATTATACTCCGCTTTTGGTAACTGCCGTCTGTTTTCTTGTACTCGTTGTGGTATTATTTTCCCCATCCTTTTGTACTTATTCTATTAACTAAAGTTTCTAAAAATCCACAGAGTTCTTTATCTCTTAGTATTTTGTTTATACATTTTCCTGCCAATAACGATCTCTCTTCCTGAATTTCTTCCATTTGATTACTGCATTCAAATAATACGTGTTCTGGAGTGTTTGGAACGTCACAAATTTCACATTTATCACTTAATTTTTCTTTTTGAGTTACAATATCCACCAATAGTTTCATAAATGTTGTTTCTATATCCCTCCTTTAGCCAATATACCGCTCCTCTTACTTTAATAATTAAATCGATGGGCTATATTCCAACATTCATTAACAGTGCAAGGTGCAAACTGCACCTGTAAAACGTAATAATACCTTCCTCTGTGATCTGCTTAAACTTGTTTTAATTAGGCTTTTGTTTGCTCTGTGTGCCCAAACCCCTGCTCCGTAGTTAATAATGGAGGCCAAAATACTGGTACGGTAACAAGTTATACTGCTTAGTGAAATTTTGAAGTTATATTGTCCATTTCTTGAAAGTTTCAACAGGACACCTTCTGTTTTGTATCTGACATACTCCATGTGTGCTTTAAAATTTAACTTCTCATCCATTTTAATTCCTAAATATTTTCTGGTAGGATTTCTTCTAATATTGTTACCTGAGATTTTTACTGTTGGGTTGCTTTTTAGTGTGCCTTTAAGTAACATGTAAGCTGATTTTTGTGAAGATATTTTCATTTTAGACTCCTCACACCATTGGCTTAAAATTGCTGTTAGATTATTTCCCCTGTGTTCTAACTCTAATCTGGAATTTGCTTCAATTAAAATGTTACATCATCAGCATACGCTATAATCCTTGAACAGTTTACATCATTATAAAATGTTTCCAATAATGTTTCCAATACGATGTCCCAGAGGTATACTCTCCTATTTTGACAATAATTAAAAAGCAAATTGTATAATGTTTTTGGATAGTTTTTACTTCTAAGCCGTTCAAAAAGGAACGGCCACCAAAGGTTATCGAAGGCGCCAGAAATGTCCACAAATATACCCATAATATGTTTTTATGTTGAAGTCTCTACCATATATGTAGCTACGTCTTCGGTCGACCTCCCTTTGCTAAATCCATACTGATTGTCAGTTTTTCCAATTAGTAACCTATATTCCTCTATGCGTTTGTTTACTAAACATTCAAAACTTGTACCCATCGTGTTGAGTAAGCAAATTGGCGTGTACCATTTAGGATCCTTGTCTGCACTTTTCTTTGGTATTATTAATTTGGCTTTCTTCCAACGTGAGGGAAAAACCGCTCTCCACAAACAGTCATAAAATAATTGTATGGTGTTAACTTGTCTATTAGTGCCGTTAAAACTTCATTTTTAATTCCATCTAATCCTGCTGCTTTCTTCTTTTTTAAATTTGAACTAATAAACCGTACTTCCGAGCAATGAAACGGGTAAATAATGTTTTCTTGATGATATACCGTTCCCAATCTGTTTCTTAGTTCGGTGTTGCTCTCGCATCATCTGGCAGTAATTTATAAACAAGCTCCTTTGCAGATTGTTCCCAGTCTTCCGTTAAGGTACCATCACTCTTCCTTAGCGTGTTTACAATCTCTGGTTTTTTTATACGCTCCATAATTATTTTATATGGGACTCCCCATATATTATTATTAATCCCTGAATTCACAAAATTACTCCAGGATTTCTCCCTCATCTGTTTTAACCTATCTTTAAATTTTTGTTTGGCTCTTCTATACATTTCTAGGTTCCTTTCTTTTTCTTGTTCCACATATGATCCTTGATAAATTCTTCTTGTTTTTCTCATTTTCATTCTTGGTTTTGTTAACTCTTCCGTCCACACATTATCTGTGTACTTTTTAATTCTCTTTTTGAGCACATATTTACATAAGGTCGAATTTATTAATTTTCTAGTTTATTTACTTCTGAATCCAGACTTTCGCCTTGGTAGTCCAAATTATCCGTATTAAACTCATTTTTAACAATTTCCCAATTTTCTCGATTAAAGATGTATTGTTTTTGTATTTCTAATCTTCCCTGATATTTTATTTGAGGCACGTAATCGAAGTAAATTAATCTGTAGTCGCTTGTTGTTAAATCCTGTCCCACTTTCCAGTTTTTTATTTTATATAGTGTTTTATAATTTCCTAGTGTTAAATCAATATTAGACTTTGCCCCAGCTCTGTTTACAAAAGTGGAGGGACTGTTTGCTGTATTATAAATCATTAAATTATGAGTAACAATTATCTCCTCCATTCTTTCTCCCCTTTCATCTTTAACATTATTATACCACCAGTTAGATTTAGCATTGTCGTCCATTGTAAATATTGTCTCACTGTTCCAATAAGCTCTACTTATCTGCTCAATTTTTCTTAGGTATTCATCGATTGGTTATCTAAATTGAAAATAAGAATTTGCTAATATAAAGTTTGCATCTTGATGACTAACTTGGATACAATTTACTGAATTGTGTGAGATTAGTAATTTGCAGATGTGGCTTGTTTACAATTGTTGCTGCCTCGGAGGTGGGCTATTTGAAATGGCTCTTGCCATTACCGCAATGTGTATTCATTTATTATTGACTGTATCGATATTTAAATCCTCTAATAATTTCTTTTGACACAACCAACTTGCTCATTTGGGCGTTAATCTGGGCAACGCGTACTATGTGTATAGTGTATTTAAAATTTAAATTTAAATGGCATGTTATTTATGGACGTTTTTTAACTGCTATGGTTTTCAGCGTCCCATTCTATATTGGGTGTGAAAGACCGCTTAATTTTGCTCAGGGGCCTCTCTTGTCATGCTTGAGGTTCTTTTATGTGCCGTAAATCTACGACACGGGACCAACGGCTTTACTTCCCTTCCGAAGGAAGCCATGCTAAGGATTTTTACACCCGAAAAAATCCATCGTCCTCCACCGGGTTTGAACCCGCAACCTTGGGTATATGAAGTTAGCATGGTAACCATTACACCACGGAGGTCGACTTATATAGTTTATAGAGAAGGTATTGCACTCCACCCAAATATTCGATACCGAGATTTCACTGGAAATATATGTTTTAGGGTGCCCTGTATTCAAAAAAATATTTTCAGAAAAAGGTCCGTGTGTGTGTGTGTCCTTGTGTCTGTGAACACGATAACTCAAAAACGAAAAACCGGTAAAATACCAAACTTGGTATTTAAGTTCAGTATCTTCCAGGGATGCGACACGAAGATTTTGAGAAAAATCCCCCCCCCACGCCAAACTACCCTTTACACGGAACTTTTTCGAAAATTTTTACTTTCTCAAAAACGTCTCCAACGATTTTGATTAAAATGTCGTATATTAAAGATATTTACCTGACAAATAAAATGTATATCTTGAATTTTCCGGGAACGGCCTCTTACTCTGGATGAATTTTATGGAATTTTGCATAACTGCTAAATCGTAAGAGATGGATAAATACTTACAACGCAAAAAATTACAGCATGTTAAAACACACACAATTTATGTTATATACATTTTTTTTTTTTTTTTTTTTTTTCGTGATGGTCGTTTTTGAGAAATTCCTTGTTTTTGGTTTCAACCTTGAAAAACGTATAATCTTCTCATACAAGAATTTGTCAACTCCTGTCCATACAAACAAAGGAACTTCAGTCACATGGCAACCAACTTTTGACTATCACCTTAACCAATGGCACTCCCCTAATTCGCTTCTACTTACAAGGAAGCAAGCAATAAGACTATGTCTGCTAATTTTTTCTCGATTAGCATGAAGTACATAAAAACATAGGCTTTTTAACAATAATTTGTTGCAGAGATGTAGAGAAAGTCATGTAAATGGATAACATTAGATTTTTAAGATATTCCTTGTTATTGATTTCAGTTTTAAAATACTTGATACTTTTCTCATTCGAGAACTTATTTTTCTTCTACCTATAAGTAACTAAGTAATAAAACAGTGTCTGCTTATGTTTACCTCGATTAGTATGAAGTAGATAAAAGAATAAGCTTATTAACAATAATTTGTTACAGAGATGTAGAGAAAGTCATGCGAATTGACCACATCAGATATTTTGTTTACATAAGCTCCTACTAGCATGGTTTGTTAAGGTTCTGTTGCTTATATAAATAGAGTAGTATTTTATGGAAGCTTCATAATTTGCTCTAAAGTTGATTTCTTATAAACTTACTAAATCCGGTGTAAATTTTGTTTCAGTAATTGAAGGAATTCTATTTGCTGCTTATATACCTTCCGCTAAAAGATTGTATTGTATGAGCATGCTCAACAAAACGTACCATTCTTACTGTAATTTTACCCTAACTTACAAGAACTTAGATTTTTATTTTGAGAACTGAATCGCTGGCAATTGGCAAAAACGGTCAAACATCCAATAAAACAACGACACTGTACAAACTACAAGTGTTGTGATATTTTGTCCATGATTATACGAGTTTACCAGTGATATAATTCATAATATAGAGATTTCACAGGATATTCAAGTTCTACTTTTATTATTCAAGTAAATGTCCGGCAAATAAATAGTAATGACAACACAATAAAAGTCTATATGCTCTCGTGTTTATATGCTTTTCGTTACGACGTATTCAAGTTTTGATTCATTCTGCTCAGTATAATTATATTGTATTACAGTGTTGTATTGTATTGTTTCAGTTACATTTTCTTATCATTTGCTTCATGTTGTTATGTGTATACTCCGTGATATACCAGGTGGCCCAATTGCACCGTATCTGACGTTTGCAGATATCCCTCCATGCGTTAAAAGAGCTGTAGAACTCAACTGGGCTATTTCAAAATAAAACCGGTAAATGGGGTACTGACTGAGCGACCTTCGTCATACCCATCTTGCTCATCAGTGGAGATGATACGCGTTCGATCGCGCTGATTGAGAGAGGTAAAACAAAGGTAGTGCACGCCAGTTCTCCACTGGCCAGCTTTAACTTGAAACAGCCCTGTTGAGTTCTGAACTATTTAATGCAGGAAGGAACATCTGCAAAGTTAAATACGGGTTATTTAACATTAAAGTTAATAATGCAGCTAAACTCTGCGACCTCTCATGTTTGCATGCTTTTCGTCATGATTTTTTCAAGTTTTGTTTTATTCTACTAGGCGTATACTGCGTAATAATATTAATGACTATACGTGAAACACTGCATCCTGTCATGTTTTCGTCGCGATATTTTCATGTATTCATTTATTACGCCAAACGTATATTAATTCCACTGACAATATATGTGTATTAATACAATGAGTGTTCTCATGTTTCATGTTTCATATTTTTCTTTACAGTGTTTTCATATTATTTATTTTACTAAACGTATATTGTGTAACAATATAAATAATAATGATAATGATAATCATTATCATCACAATAATTCAGTCAAACATTATCTGTTCTCACGTTTGCACATCTTTCGTACTGTAAAAACATCAATGGTAATAATACACAGAAACACTTCCTGCTCACGTGTCAGTATGTGTTTCCTTGCAAAATTTTACGTTTGGATTTATTCTGCTAAGCGCTTACTGCTGATAATATTCATGACTATAATATAGTGAATCACTGCCTGCTCTCGTGATTGTATGCCTTTCGGTTCGTTTTTTCACAATTTGATTTATTTTGGTAAGCGCATACTATTAATAACATTAATTATGATAATATGATAAAACACTACGTGCTGTCGAGTTTTGACGTTTTTCGGTATGATGTGTTCTGTTTTGATTTTTTCTGCCAATCGTATAATAATAATACTGATAATGATAACAATAATAATAATAATAATAATAAAAATCATGACAATAATGAAAATAATAATAATAATAATAATAATAATAATAATAATAATACAATGAAGCACTGTGCATGTATTGTATCGGCCCTTAATGTTTTGCTTACCCTACAGTGGATTTATCTATCCAGACATGCAGAGTCATTCAGAATGAAGAGGGTTTCAGAGACTATTGCCATGAAATACATTTTGTTTGCCATATAAGGAATTTAATAAACGGCAATATAGTCAAATTCCCTGCAGCCAGTTTTGAAGAAGAAAAAAGAACTTCCATGTGAAGGACAGTATGAGGTGGGGGAATTTTTTTAAAATCTTCGTGTTGCATCCTTGGAAAATGCTGAATTTAAATATCAGCTTAGGTATTTAACGGTAACGATATGTGCGCCATGATACGCTGATGTTGAGCGCTCGAAGTGTCATCGGATGTGCAAAAGCCTCCGATATGCAACGTTGCCACATTTCCTGCAACATCTGCATGTGCAACGGCCTCCGATATGAAACGTTGCCACATTTCCTGCAACACCTGAATGTGCAAAGGCCTCCGATATGAAACGTTGCCACATTTCCTGCAACACCTGAATGTGCAGAGACCTCCGATATGAAACGTTGCCACATTTCCTGCAACACCTGAATGTGCAGAGACCTCCGATATGAAACGTTGCCACATTTCCTGCAACACCTGAATGTGCAGAGACCTCCGATATGAAACGTTGGCACATTTCCTGCAACACCTGAATGTGCAAAGGCCTCCGATATGAAACATTGCAACATTTCCTGCAACACCTGAATGTGCAAAGGCCTCCGATATGAAACATTGCAACATTTCCTGCAACACCTGAATGTGCAAAGGCCTCCGATATGAAACATTGCAACATTTCCTGCGACACCTGAATGTGCAGAGACCTCCGATATGAAACGTTGGCACATTTCCTGCAACACCTGAATGTGCAAAGGCCTCCGATATGAAACGTTGCCACATTTCCTGCAACACCTGAATGTGCAGAGACCTCCGATATGAAACGTTGCCACATTTCCTGCAACACCTGAATGTGCAGAGACCTCCGATATGAAACGTTGCCACATTTCCTGCAGCACCTGAATGTGCAGAGACCTCCGATATGAAACGTTGCCACATTTCCTGTCACGCCTGGATGTGCAGAGATCTGCGTTATGAAACGTTGCCACATTTGCTGCAACACCTGGATTTAATATAACTCAGGGGAATAACTTTCCGGTAAAGTCAAAGAAAATAAAAATACAGGCATTCATATAAAGTTAGTATTTTAAATATATGTCGTAAAATACGGAAGAACTTCGATAAATATCAAATTTTACCTACTCGTACATATAGCGTTACATACATGCCTTATTATACCACTTTCGAATATTTCTTTTAGGCGCGTACCGCTGGTAATACCTTGGTGCCATCCGTCTATCCGTCGGTCTGTCGTTTCGTATGCTGGAGACAACTTGTCAAATTCTGCAAATATGGAATTGAAATTTCGTATTGAATTTGAAGAAAATTTTACGTTCAAACTTCACATTTGGTTGAAATTGTATAAAATAGAGTAGTATAAAATACTCCATTTTGAGGAAAACCACTGCATGGATTATATTAAATTTTATATACAAGGGTTTCAACAAAATGTCTACACCTCTCAGATTTGCTTGAAATTGGTAGACCATTAAGGGTAGTTACGATAAATCACGTTACAGCTGAGTATTCTGAGGTTAAGGCTTTGAGAAGTTGCTCAGCCAAAATAAATACTGATTTAATATATAAGTAATTAATTGCAAATCGCAGCGAGGAAATAAGTGGGTTGTCCTTTATTTATTATTTACTCTATTAACATACGTAGAAGATGAGAAGTTGGCGTGTGTGGCCGAGTGGTTAGGCGATTCGCCCCTCACCAGGTCATGTGGGATTTGTGGTGAACAAAACGGCGGAGGGTTGGATTTTCTCCGTGTTCTCCGACTTCCCTCGCCTACGCATTCCACCGTTCTTCATTTCATTACTATCAGTGTCATCGCCAGCGGCGTCATATGTACTAAAAACGAGCGTTAAACACCATTAAAAATATTGTTCCATTCACCGATGTCGACATTTTACTGGAAACACATTTTTAAATCTCCCTGAATAAGAGCATGTGATTCACAGGTTTCCCTACACACTAGCTTTATTATTAGGTACACAAATAATTCTTTCGAAGGTGTATTTTCCTATCTAATTCATTTTAATCGAAATAGAGCTTTCAAGAATAGTCATATTAAACTTTTCGTTATGGATACAAAGGTAGTAATAGTTTCGTAATCAGCTTTCCCTCCCCGTATTTACATATTTTACCCCCCCCCCTAGGGCTGTAAGGGAGCCAAAGGCATGAAACCACAGAGTGGAAAACCTGTTACGAAGAGTCGGCCCTTAGCCAGGTATGAACCTTGAGAAAGTGGACGATATGAAATGTAGGCGAAATTGGAGCAATTGGTGGAATGAGTGGCGTGGGAAATCGGATGACCCGGAGAAAACCCGCCCAGACTCCGCTTCGTCCACCACAAACCCCACATGCGGGCCCTTGGGTCGGGCGCAGGACCCAAGCCTCCCGCGAAACCGGTGTAATTAGCCAGCTGGAATGGTTATGCCTAATTTTTTCCTTGATTTCTTTCAGTGTACGGCAAATTAGTTCACACTTAACAGTTTTCCGACAAGACTGAAATTACGGTGAGTAGGACAGGAAGAAAAACTCTACTTCGGAAGGTTACACTTTCGGATTCCAGAAGTGTTTAAAAAGTGGGGTAGCGCGATGGGCGTGCGATGGTTTATTAAAACTTTTTCCATTGAATAAATAGATGTCCTGGATATTCAAGAGGACCATAACCACGCGGCACCACCTAGTGACAAAATTCGGAGACAGAAAGTACTTTGTTATCTGAAGAGAAAAGCTATGGAAGATATATGTGAAAGGCCATCAAAACTAATATACCAGCAACTGAAGAGAGAAAACACGGAAGAAGTAACCACTGGAGTTGTCCAACAGTTTACGTAAGTCCATATACAAAGCTGGGCGGAAAATTCTGCTAAAATTTCCCACAAGTATAGAGGAGGTTCATGATGTTCTGAACACATTAAATGTGAAAACTGTAACTGGTGGAGCCGAGTTGTTGCTACACAACGATGCTGCGAAAAACGTTGTAATATTTTGTGAAACCTCAGTCAGTGTGACACAATATATGTTGATGGAACTTTCAAGTATTCCACAAGGTCTTTTACCCAGCTATTTACAATCCATGGGCTCGTTAATGGACAGTACATTCCAATGGTATTTTCTTTGTTGAAGGACAAAAAGCTTCATCATATCAACAGGTATTTTTAACAGCTGTTGATAAAGCAATAAGCTAGGTCTAAAATTCTCTCCATCGACAATGTTTTCTGACTTCGAAGAAAGCATCAGGAATGCTGGAAGAGAAGTTTGGACTGATGTTAAAATTCAAGAATGTAAATTTCATCTAACACAAAGCTGGTGGCGAAAGATACAAAACTTGAGACTTGCACATGACTACTGCTCCAGAAAAGAAATCGGAAAATTTCTGAACTACAGATTTGGTTTGCCAATGCTGGATCCTGATATGGTTGGTGATGACAGTGATGCCTGTCTCGGAAAAACTACACATGTTTTGCGACTATTTAGTGGAAATTTATATCGACGAAAATGCACTCTTTCCTCTTACCATGTGGGCAGAACTAAGTTGTAATAGACAGAGAACTATCAATGCTTGCGAAAGTTTCGACAACAAATAAAACAATCAGTTGTACTCCTGCAGCCCAGATCTGTATAGGTTTCTTGAAGTACTGAAGCAAATTCAGCTGGATACTAAAATTGCAATTAATTCATCAACAAATAAAAAAAACGGAAAGGTCTTATCCACACTTTTAACTCATGATGCAGCAAGTAGAAAATTTCAAAGCTGGAATACGTGAAGTCGATTTCTTATAGAACGAAACCTGGAAAGACATGGAAATAAAATCTAAAAGGAAAAATGCCGCTTATTTTAAAGATAAAAATACATATAACTGTATGACATAGGTTCAGATTGTCAAAATAACTAAACATCTAAATGCAGATCCACTGTCAGTAAATTACAGAAAATAAAGACATAATGACGAATCTGATACATGTGGAATCTTTTGGGGTGCGAGCCAGTTCGCCTCCTCGTGGTGCACCCTGGGTAACGCTAAACGAACTGGAACAACAACCACTAATTCAAATTTAACCATTACAGGTTCGTTTTCTTTTGGTACTAGAGCCGTGTTTCTTTGTTATTAATCATAAACGCAAAAAATGTACCATCTTCCACTAGAAGTATGTAATGCTTCATCAAATATAAACACCAAACTTCAACTGTTACCTGTTTTGACTGGGAGGCTACCAGCTTTGGAGAGGCTTGGGGGCTTTGTAATTAGGGACCTTTAATGGTCCGGGAGGCTTCGGTACCCCACTCCTTGGGTCCAAACCCGGGCCGCCTAGATGGCAGGTGAGCGGTAGTAATAGTACTGGACACAATTTTGTTCACTGCGAGAACCAATTAAAAAGCAATAGGAATAAGTGAAGCGAATAAGTATTGAAAGTTCCAGTCATTAATAATAATAATAATAATAATAATAATAATAATAGTAACAATGGATATTGTTAGTACCAAATAAAAGTTATTTGAAATAGTGTGTTCTGAAGAGATTTACATTTTTGTGTGGTATGTAGTCGTCTATCGCAAAACAGTTACACGCATAAATTTTCTTCTGAAAAAAAAAGAATTTTTCAAAATGTTTCCAAAGAAACCAAATATACATTTTATTTTTATCGAAATATTTTAAAATAAGTGTTTATATAAAAATCGTTAGTCATTTTTCAGTTAACCAAAATGTTCATAAATATTACATATAAACGGTAGTTACGGTCCTTACAAATCTTCGTGTGGCATCTCTGAAAAGGGGATTGAGCTATGCTGTTCACGAGCACGCACAAGGACCTTTTTTTAAAACTGATTTATATTCAGGGGCCCTCAAAACATTGTTTCCGATGGAATCTTAGAATCGGAATTTTGTATGTTGTAATACCAACAATATACTTGGTAGAGAAGATAAGACAATCTGCGGACGTCCGTGTGTTTATGTCTTCACATGTTTTATGAAAATGAAGGTAAGAGGAATACTGTGATAGCTATCGTCACCACCACATATCCAAAGGCAAATATCGACAGCATTACAGATGTTGGAAGCGAACCACGTCGTCTTGCAGTGCAGCTAAAGTAATAGATCAAGTTTGTGCCGTAATTTTTATTTACCCGGAGCGTACCTGAATGCCATAAGATGTCGACCCAGCCAATTAATGTGATTGGATGTTCAAGTCACGTGGCGCAGAGGAAATGGAGAGCCTCGGCTCCCCTCTGGACCACCATGTCACCTCCCCTTACAAACTGCCCCTCAGCACACTTTGTCGGTAACATACAAGAAGACTGCCGGAAAAGTTTCTGACTCGGGGAGGGAGCATGTTCTAACCCCATCTCCGTTTCGTAAACATTCTCATTATTGCTGCGGATACGAACATACACACGTGAGAAATGTCCCAGCTCCAAGAGGATGAACTTTGTAAATATAATGTGCTAAAGCCACTGAAAAGTGACACTTATTTTAAAACCTTTTAGATTTAATTCGACATGGGATTTGTGTGCATTAAAATCGTATGTTATACTCACATCACTCTCTCTATTTAGTTTGCAACAAGTTACCTTTACTAAAGCCCAATCTTCCATTCGTTTCATAAATATCAGAAATTATTTTGTGATATATTTACTTGTAGGTAAAAAGTAAATAAGTAGATGCATTACTCTAAAGCGATAGTCAGATCTTTTAAGAGACGGTCGCCACGCGATCATATTGAAATTAGGTTCTCTTTGGCAGAAGTAACAACAAAACATCTTTTTTTTTTTTTAATAATTTATTTTTGACCAATCAGTAGTATTGCTTTACAAGCCATTGAGAACAATTAACAATATGACAATAGCAAATTACATGTTGAGGTTGACCTATAAGGCTCCTCTATCTTAAAAAATGATGTGTATTTTGTATAACATATTCACTGATTTTAAATAATATTTACTTATAAGTAACAATGAATAATGGACATTAAGTAAAGAATGAAATACAATACTGACAGTAAATGTGAGGTAACAAATTAAGTAATGAAAATAAAGCTATATATACCAAACATATACAACATTTGCAGGTGAGAGAAGTCGCTATCATCGGAATGGCTGAGTAGACTGTCCTGGAGTAATTTCCTTTTTGACCTTGTTCTCTTTCATGGTTTTTATATCTATGTGATATGTCTGAGCTCCAGAGACTCGAGGAAGTTTATTGTAAAAAAACTTTGATAGTTCCCTAATGAACTGTTGTAACGGAAGAATTCCTAGTTCTTGCTGGAGTTGATTGTTTCTGACGTACCAAGGAGAATTTGTGGCAGTTCGAATTTATTTTGTAGCACCTGAAGTCGATTAATATGTGTTTACCGGCTGCACCCCACACAGGAGCTCATATGCGATGAGTGCGCGTATCAGTGATTCATATAACAACGTTGAGCATTCCAGCCCAAGTTTGGAACGTCTGTTGACCAACGGATATAACTTGGTGATTCGAGAAGAAGCAAGGGAGACTGTGCGAGCAATATGTGCATTCCAAGTGAGCTTTTTATCTAGCAGGACTCCAAGATATTTTACTGTTGTTTCAGTTGGAAGCCATATAAATGGCTGATGTATGAGATGTAATGGCGGTGGATGTTGGTAAGATTTTAGTGAGAAGATTTTGGACTCAGTTTTGTTCGTGTTTAGTGATATACACCAAGTTGTGAACCATTCCGACAGAAGCAAGAGAGAAGTCTGAAGACGATTGATTGCCATTTTCAGGTTGGAATTCGAGTAAAATATCACCATGTCATCTGCATACATAGTATGCATTGCCATTTTCAATACACAGTAGTGTATAGTTTTCTTTCGAAGCTCTTAATGAGACACTCGTTAATTCTTAGCAATTGAGGGGTTGTGGAATGTTGAGGACGGAAGGCAAATTGAAAGCTGGGAATAACATTGTTGTGATAAATAAAGGTTGACATGCGCCTATGTATAACATTTTTCAAACAGCTTTGACAAAGAAGGCTGATTGGGCGATAGCTGGATGGTAAATACTTAGTTTTTGTGGTTTATGGAATACGATAATTCCCGCTAAGTTCCATGATTGAGGAAAGTACCAAATTTTCAATGAGCTATTGAAACTATTAGTTAAGAGCTTTACTTGTGAGTTGTTTTAATACAATATTGGGGATAAGATCATGTCCTTTTATTTGGTAGCTTCTGGATAAAGTAGAGTAGCTCCTTTGGAGAAGTGTGTGCAATTTTATTCGGCACATTTGGTTTATTGATATGTTCAAGAAGTTCTTTTTCAATGTCTGATGCGGTTTGCTGGTTGTCATTATTGTTGGGTGAAAATACTTTTTTCAAAATAAGATGCAAATACATTGCATTTGTCTTCATTATCAGTAAATGTAAAATTATTTGCACGAAGAAGCGGAATAACGGTTGGTTCTTGTAAGAGTCGCTTTGTTGCTTGCCACAACGTGTTTGTCATTTGCTGAAATGGATGATAAAAAAGTCTTAAGTGTTTAAATGTTGCTGGTCTAATTCATGTTTAACTTTACGTATAAGATTGTTGAGTTTTCTTCGTTGCCATGGTTGCCTCTCACGTTGGCATTGTCTGCGGATTCTGTGATTTTCTTGTATAAGCTCCAGAATGTCCGTTGGTAGGTTGTAACTGGATCTAGGTCTATATGAAGGAATTGTTGCTTCTCTAACACAAAAACAAACTGCTTCTGTAAATTGCTGAACTGCATTGTCGATGTCAGATGGTGTTAACAAACTATTTACTGACGTCAGGATTGAATTCAGTGTTGACTGAAATATTTCCCAATTTACAGTACCGTTTATTAGACGAGGTTTGTAGAGCTAAGTTAGGTTTTAATTTAAACGTGATTAAGTCTGGACAATGGTCTGAGCCTAGTGCTGTAATTGATGTAACATACGCTGCAAAACGCAAGTTGTTCTAACATCAAGAATATCAGGAAGCACAGCTGAATTCTATGAATAATAAGTTGGTTCAGTTGGGGCTAAAATATGTAGACCGTGAGTAATACTGCAGTTAAGGAGACGCTAACCATTAGGATTGGTTGTTCTGCAACTCCATGATGTGTGCTTACAATTTAAGTCTCCTACGAGGAGAGTTGAACTATTGACTGGAAACAGTAACAAAAGAAGCCCGACATTAAGTGGGTAGTTGGGTGGCTTATAAGCACAGTAAAAACCGAAGTTGTTTAATGAGTATTGCTACTCCACCAGCTACGTTGTTACTTACTCTGTCTTTCCTATAGATTTTGTGACCAGGAAGAGAGAAAGACTCATTTTTTAAAAAATGTGTCTCTGTGATACAAGCAATATCTATATTATTATTGATAAAAATGAAATTAAAGAAGATCTTTTCATTCGGAGTCCATTTACGTTTCAGTTCAAAAGTGTTAACTGATGAATAGAGACTGTATTACATGCTGCAATTTTGAAAAGCCGATGAAAGAAGAAAGGTTAGAAATTCTTGAATTGTTGATAGATGTGTGGTTAGGAAAGTGATTATGTGAGGGATAAATGTTTGCAGAAGATTAGAGAGAAGAGAAGATGTTGTGGATTCCGAAGTAGGTTGATCCAGACGTTGGTTTTGACCTTGGCGAATAGCATGTGAATAGGTGTTTTGGTATGACCTTGAATTTCCGGTAGACGTTGATTGTTGCTGCTTCTGCTCTTGCGGCTGTAGACTAGGAAATGAGCTGAGACAAGGAGGAGCAGCAGCAGCAGTGGTTCCTGTTCCCTGTCGACATCCTCCTGAGGGTTTTTTTGACATCCGCTCCTTTATTTGTAAGTAGTATTGGCACCCCCTGTAGTTGGCTGGATGTTCTTTGTTTGCAGTTCACGCACTTCGGAGGAGTGGTTTTCGGTGTACGACATTCTGAAAAATGATGAGTTCCGAGACAGCGTACACATCGCGGTTCAAGTTGGCAATAGTTCTTAGTGTGTCTGAAGTTTTGAAAGCGAGTGCACTGTTGGACTTTCTGCGTGGTACAACTTTGCTAACACTGTAAAGCAAACGTGCTAAATTTAGGATTGATTTCCCTTCATCGCTATCCGCAAGTTCTATTGCACACAGTGGCATGCGTTGTTTTTTTCCCAGGAGACGTGCTACATTATGCACCGGGCAGTGCAATTCCTGTAATGCATTCAATATTTCTACATCAGGTATGAAGTAAGGAAGGTTTCGTATGATCACGTAAAATCTTTTGTCATCTCTACTATGGTTGATAATGGATTCAAAATATTTAGTTAAGATTGAAAATCATCTGAAGTTGATGAGAATACTTTTATTGTTGAACCTTTTAGTTCTGTGTGAAATTTTGATTTTGTATGTTTGCGTATGCTTTGGATGAGAAACTGATAGTTTTCAATATTTCTTAAGCAAGTTGGTGGTACTTTCAGTTTAGGCTCCACAAGAGTCATCCATGTTTGATAATGTTTGTAATCCATTCTGAGTTGGAATTGCGGGAATTGCTACATTGTTGTCAGTGCATGACTGCTGGTTATTATGTGTAACGCAAATTTTGCTTTAAAGGGAACACGCAATATTCATTAGAGAATCTCCAGCTTTCTAATTTTTGGAGATAGAATCTGTATTGATCTTAGATAACAATAGTTTTGTTTGTTTAGCACGATGATGTAATGCTTTGCTGGCTCTTTGATCCTCTTCTGCTTTACGCACTTTCGACTTTATTCTTTTTGTTGGTATCACTGGCAGAAATATTTAAACTTGAATTAGATTCATTAGCATTTAAGTCGCCTTCCGTGGTGTAATGGTTCATATACCCCAGGTCGCGGGTTCAAACCCGGCGGAGGACGATGGCTTTTTCGGGTGTAAAAATCCTAAGCATGGCTTCCTTCGGAAGGGAAGTAAAGCCGTTAGTCCCGTGTCGTAGATTTACGGCACGTAAAAGAACCTCAAGCTTGATAGAGAGGCAAAATTAAGCGGTCTTTCACGTCCAGTATAGTAGAATGGGACGCTGAGAACCACAGTAGTTAAACAGCGTCCATAAATAACACGCCATTTTATTTCATTAGCATTTAAGGTTAGAACGGTACTTACAGATCCCATGTGTGAAAAGTCTTCTCTATGTAGATATTCATTGTTTTGGTATCCATAGCTGTTTATTGCATTACTGTGAAATTTCAGTGTCCATGCGTAAAAAACAAACTTTTCACGGCACTCGTACTTTTCCTCATAACACTAAATAAATGAAAAACTAGGATTCAATAACACTATGAATAACTCATAAGACGAAACTATAAGTACTGAAATTAATCTCTTGAAGTGATCAAATTGAATTATTTGCTATTTACACGGAGTAAAATTACTTCGTTTACAGCAAAGTCATGGCCCACCATGATCCTCAAAACACATATTTAACAAAACATCTAATGTGTTCCATTCACATGACTTTCTCTACATCTCTGTAACAAACATTGTTAAAAAGCCTGTTCTTCTATGTACTTCATACTAGTCGAGATAGACATTAGCATAAATCTTACTATTACTTGCTCCCTTGTAAGCAGAAGAGAAATATGGGAATACACTAGGCTAAAGCTATCTTTTAAAAGCTGGTTACTATATGATTGAAATCCGTTTCTCTATATGGCCAGCAGCTGACACGTTCTAATATGAGAAAATGTTAAATATTTTAAAACTGAAACCAATAACAAAATATATCTCGCGATTTGTTAACACCACGAAAAAATTTATATGACGTAAATGGTGTGTTTTAATGAGATCTACATTTTTTGTGTAGTAAATTTCTGTTTATCTCTTACGGTTTACCAATTATACAAAAGTTATGTAGAATGAAATGGTCTTCAGAGGCTATTACGAGAAAATTCAATATATACATTTTATTTAGCATTTAAATATCTTTAGTGTACGACAATAGAATGAAAATCGTTAGAGCTATATTTGAGAAAATCTAAATTTTCGAAATTTGTCCATGTAAAGAGTAGTTTGGGGTAGAGGATTTTTATGATAACCTACGTGTCGTATGCCTCAAAGAAACCCAACTTAAATACTAAGTTTGGTATTTCATGGATGTTTTGTTTTTGTGTTATGCTGTTCGGAGCCATAGACACAAACGCACTATTCACATAGACCGTTTTCTAAAAATAACTTTATTATTAATATTACCAGCGACATCTTGCTATAGAATTCTTTGGGTAGAATACAACACCATCTCTACCTATTATACACATTATACTAAATGTTAGCAAAACAAAAGAAACATGCATCATGCTTCCAAAATCTTTAAAATGTGGTCTATATGGCCAATAAGTAATGCACTGAGGACCAGATACAATAAGGACTTCACAAATTAATATAAAATTAATAATATAACTATATTAAAAACAAAATAACTGCAATGACAACTTAAGAGCCAATTTTTAATTTCTCTACACGTAATATGTACATAGTGAATAGAAAAGGTATTGTATTGCACATAAATATTCGATACGGAGATTTCACCAGAAATGCATGTTTTGAGTCCTCTTGAATCCCCCAAAAAAATAATTTCTGGAAAAAAGGCCCATGTGTGTGTCTGTAAATGGAAATTGCGTTTTTTATTTATGAACGCTCTTTAACTGCTGTGGTTCTCAGCGTCCCATCTATACTGGGGGTGCAAAACCGCTCAATTTTGCTCAGAGGCCTGTCTATCAGGCTTGAAGTTCTTTTACGTGCCGTAAATCTACGACACGGGTCCCACTTCCCTTCCGAAGGAAGCCATGCTAAGGAATTTTACGCCCGAAAAAAATGCATCGTCCTCCGCCAGGTTTGAACCCGTGGCCTTGGTTATATGAAGCTAGCATGGTTACCACTATACCACGGAGGGCGACAAGTGTGTCTGAAGACAGCATAGCTCAGAAACGATAAGACGTTAACTACCAAGCTTGGTATTTAAAGTTTGGCATCTTACAAGGATACGACACAAAGGTTCTCAGTAAAATCCCCCTACCCCCAGCTATCCTTTACATGGAACATTTTTCAAAAATTTTTATTTTTTAAAAATGGCTCTAACCATTTTGATTAAAATATCGTATATTAAAATATTTGCCTGATAAATTATATGTATATCTTGAATTTTCTGAGAATAGCCTCTGGAGACTACCTTATTCTGGATGAATTTTACGCAATTTTGCATAACTGCTTAACCGTAAGAGATAGACAAAAATGTATCATACAAACAATTTAAAGCACATTAAAGCACACAATTTATCTTATATAATTTTTTTCTTGGAGTTGACCTTTTTTTTTTTTTAGATATTCCTTGTTTTTGGTCACAGCTTTAAAAACCATACTTTTCTCATACGGGAATTTGTCAACTGTCCATACAAACAAAGGAACTTCAGTCACATAACAACCAACTTTTGACTATCACTTTAACCTATGGTACTCCCTTATTTCGCTTCTACTTACAAGGAAGCAAGTAATATGACTATATCTGCTATTTTTTTCTCAATTGGCATGAAGTAAATATAAGCGTATGCTTTTTAACAATAATTTGTTGACAGATGTAGAGAAAGTCATGTGAATCAGATTATTTTTTAATATTATTATATGCACAGTGAAAGAACAAGCATTGCTTTCTACCAAGATGATGAGTTTTGTAAAATATTTTACAAAAGATTTAAAGTCCACTTTGAGTCTGATGTTGCAATTTTAAGAATATGAGATAACATTGAATCAGTTAGTTTCTGGACTTTGGTTTCACTAGTTTCATAGCAGAGAAGGCAGTTTCACATATATAAGCACTACCAAATGTGCAAGTAAGTTTTAAAGCTTAGTTTCTAAGACGTGGAAAATGTTCCTTTGAAAAGGATTACCACAAATCATCATCAGTTGTTTAATGAATCACATTGGAGCTCACATAGCTCTAACTGTAGATCCCCACTGCACTTAACATCTCATGGCATTGTTGAAAAGTTCCATCTGTGATCGAAATATTCCAACATCTTCAAATTCTAAAACGAGATATATGCAGGAAGTTAAAAAAAGGAATAAATCATATATTTATTCGCGGGCCGTATGAAACGTACTCGCGGGCCGAATTAGGTCCGCGGGCCGCCATTTGGCAATCACTGGTCTAGATAGTCAGAAACTACTATTTAAGGTTGGTACTTACAGAGCAAATTTATTGTTAGACTTCCTTCCGATTACTTTAATTTGATTAGCAGTAAACGTACAAAGTTCATTTGCTCAGGTGTAAGTTTATGACGTTTATTGGTATACGTTTTTTATATATTGTATACTTTACACAGCTACAGATCTTCTTGTGCAAAATTTGTACCCGATTACTGACCCTGGGAAAATTTCTTCAGCACAGATTTATACGTAAACATACTTATCCATAGAATACAAATTTTAATACAATTTTCTCTCTAAAACACGGAAAATTTGCCGCTTAATTTTCCTGCATATTTTAAAGGAGCACTCTCAACTTTACTAACTGATACTGATTCAGAGAGCCCAGATTTTTCGAGCCTTATTGTTGCTGTGTTTTCTATGCTAATTCATAAACAGAAGTCGTAGACGAAATTTGTTTTAGCTGTAAACTCGGAAACCACCCCTTCGATTTCAATATAGTTTAGTAGGTTAGCCGCTGGTCTTCTAATCTCAGAGTAACGGTTCAAACCCGGCCCGGTCAAGGTTTTAAATGTACTTAGAAGCAACAGCTTCATGCCAATAGATTTACTTGCATGTCAAATAGCTCCAGCCGGACGAAATTCAGCACAATAATGGTGTTGATATGATTCTGGTAATTGATACGTTTAACAAACAATTGTTTTAGTAAAATTAAGGGTCTTTTAATGCCTTAGGATATCACGTTGCTCTAATATCTGATGTTTTGTATGTACATTTTAAAATTAAAGAGAAATTATTTTTTCCTATCTTCTAGATACTGCTGATCAGTAAATAACTGGATTCTTCCAATATTGATACTGTTTTATTACATTGTTATTTTCTCTAGCATGTATGTGCGATGTACGTAGTTGTAGGGAAGGTATTCTATTGCACCCATAAGCTCGATAACGAGATATTTCACCGGAAACACACATTTTAAGGACCTCTGAATTAAAAAAGCATGTTTTAGAAAAAGATCCGCGCGTGTGTGTGTGAGAGAGAGGACAGCATAACTCATAAACCAAAAGTTGTGTAAATACAAAACTTGGTATTTAAGTTTAGTGTCTTCCAAGAATTGGTCACGAAGATTTTCAGGAAGTTTATTCTTATTTGATAAAATATCGACCACATGCTCTGAGGGGTGTTTTACTAAATTACCATTACACACTATACTTGTACGAAAAAGATTATTAAAGCTCATTAACGAAAATTACGTAAACATGAGGGCACAAAGTGCTTCACTGTATAACATTAACCTTCACATATAACAGATTGTTAGAGCACCGTAACAAAAATTATGGAAATCTGATAGCACTAAATTATCGTGATACACTATACATGCAAGAAATAGGTTATTAAAACATCGTAATGTAACTTACACGAGAGAACGTGCGGTTTCACTATACACATAGATAGGTAACAACTATAACCAAAGTTACGTAACACGACAGCACTGCATTATCATGACACATTATTAATGTATTACCACAACGCGACATAAAACAAGGACTGTCCTTAGCTATAACAAAGAAGATGCTAATGAGATCGACAACTGGCACCCCGCAGAAAGAGTTATTGAGATGTTTCCGCGAATACATAACATTCAACAAAAAAACTCGTATTATCGAAGTTACACTAATTCTCCCGGCACTCTATTCAACACTTCCATAACTACAGCAATCCTAACACACACTAAACTTAAAAAATGTCTTGCCACATAATGACTAATCAGTGGGTCGCGCCATGCCTGGTCAGTAAGTGTTTATGTACTATTGTCCCAATAACTTGCCACATAATGACTAATCAGTGGGTCGGGCCATGCCTGGTCAGAAAGTGTTTATGTACTATTGTCCCAATAACTTGCCACATAATGACTAATCAGTGGGTCGGGCCATGCCTGGTCAGAAAGTGTTTATGTACTATTGTCCCAATAACTTGCCACATAATGACTAATCAGTGGGTCGCGCCATGCCTGGTCAGTAAGTGTTTATGTACTATTGTCCCAATAACTTGCCACATAATGACTAATCAGTGGGTCGGGCCATGCCTGGTCAGAAAGTGTTTATGTACTATTGTCCCAATAACTTGCCACATAATGACTAATCAGTGGGTCGCGCCATGCCTGGTCAGAAAGTGTTTATGTACTATTGTCCCAATAACTTGCCACATAATGACTAATCAGTGGGTCGCGCCATGCCTGGTCAGTAAGTGTTTATGTACTATTGTCCCAATAACTTGCCACATAATGACTAATCAGTGGGTCGCGCCATGCCTGGTCAGTAAGTGTTTATGTACTATTGTCCCAATAACTTGCCACATAATGACTAATCAGTGGATCGCGCCATGCCTGGTCAGTAAGTGTTTATGCACTATTGTCCCAATAACTTGCCACATAATGACTAATCAGTGGGTCGCGCCATGCCTGGTCAGTAAGTGTTTATGCACTATTGTCCCAATAACTTGCCACATAATGACTAATCAGTGGGTCGCGCCATGCCTGGTCAGTAAGTGTTTATGTACTATTGTCCCAATAACTTGCCACATAATGATTAATCAGTGGGTCGCGCCATGCCTGGTCAGTAAGTGTTTATGTACTATTGTCCCAATAACTTGCCACATAATGACTAATCAGTGGGTCGCGCCATGCCTGGTCAGTAAGTGTTTATGTACTATTGTCCCAATAACTTGCCACATAATGACTAATCAGTGGGTCGCGCCATGCCTGGTCAGTAAGTGTTTATGCACTATTGTCCCAATAACTTGCCACATAATGACTAATCAGTGGTTGTATCAATGTGGTTCGCGCCGTGCCTGTGCATACAGGTAGCGGAATGGTTGTTAAGGTTTTTAAGAACTCTTGTGTATCATCGCAACACAGATTAAAGAGCTCTGACTGTCGCTACTTATGGGGAAGAAGAGAAAGCACTTGTGTTGTGAACACAACTACCGCTTTAATTTGTGCTTCAGCACGGACGCCTTCTTCACTTGGAAAAGTGCAAAGTAAAGCACCTTCCTATGCTACATAACTTACCTTCCTCTGTTAACCGTGCAAGACACACAGCGCTTTCGCTTCTGCATCCACAATCTTTCTCCTGCAATACAGGATTAATAATAACAATATTACTACTACTACTACTAATAATAATAATAATAATAATAATAGTAGTAAACGTAGTGGTGGTGGTAGTAGTAGTAGGATTAGTAGTAGTAGTAGTAGTAGTAGTAGTAGTAGTAGTAGGATTAGTAGTAGTACGATTATTATTAGTAGTAGTAGCAGTAGTAGGATTAGTAGTAGTAGTAGTAGGATAAGTAGTAGTAGTAATAGTAGTAGTAGTAATATTAGTAGTAGAAGTAGTAGTAGGATTAGTAGTAGTAGTAGTAGTAGTAATATTAGTAGTAGGAGTAGTAGTAGGATTAGTAGTAGTAGTATTAGTAAAAGTACGATTATTATTAGTAGTAGTAGCAGTAGTAAGATTAGTAGTAGTAGTAGTAGTAGTAGTAATATTAGTAGTAGTAAGATTAGTAGTAGTAGTAGTAATATTAGTAGTAGTAGTAGTAAGATTAGTAGTAGTAGTAAGATTAGTAGTAGTAGTAGTAGTAGTAGTAGTAGTAATATTAGTAGTAGTAGTAGTAAGATTAGTAGTAGTAGCAGTAAGATTAGTAGTAGTAGTAGTAGTAATATTAGTAGTAGTAGTAGAAGTAGTAGTAATATTAGTAGTAGTAGTAGTAGTAAGATTAGTAGTAGTAGTAGTAGAAATATTAGTAGTAGTAGTAGTAAGATTAGTAGTAGTAGTAGTAGTAATATTAGTAGTAGTAGTAGTAAGATTAGTAGTAGTAGTAGTAGTAGTAGTAGTAGTAAGATTAGTAGTAGTAGTAGTAGTAGTAGTAGTAGTAGTAGTAAGATTAGTAGTAGTAGTAGTAGTAGTAAGATTAGTAGTAGTAGTAGTAGTAGTAGTAGTAGTAGTAAGATTAGTAGTAGTAGTAGTAAGATTAGTAGTAGTAGTAAGATTAGTAGTAGTAGTAGTAGTAGTAGTAGTAGGATTAGAAGTAGTAGTAGTAGTAGTAAGATTAGTAGTAGTAGGATCATTAGTAGTAGTAGGATTAGTAGTAGTAGTAGTAGTAGTAGTAGGATTAGTAGTAGTAGTAAGATTAGTAGTAGTATTAGTAGTAAGATTAGTAGTAGTAGTAGTAGTAGTAGTAGTAGTAGTAGGATTAGAAGTAGTAGTAGTAGTAGTATTAGTAGTAGTAGTAGTAGGATTAGTAGTAGTAGCATTATTAGTAGTAGTAGGATTAGTAGTAGTAGTAGGATTCGTAGTAGTAGTAGTACTAGTAGTAGTAGGATTAGTAGTAGTAGCATTATTAGTAGTAGTAGTAGGATTAGTAGTAGTAGTAGGATTAGTAGTAGTAGAAGTAGTAGGATTCATAGTAGTAGTAGTAGTAGTAGTAGGATTAGTAGTAGTAGTAAGATTAGTAATAGTAGTAGTAGTAGTAAGATTAGTAATAGTAGTAGTAGGATTAGTAGTAGTAGTAAGATTAGTAGTAGTAGTAGTAGTAGTAAGATTAGTAATAGTAGTAGTAGGATTAGTAGTAGTAGTAGTAGTGGTAGTTGTAGTAGTAAGATAAGTAGTAGTAGTAAGATTAGTAATAGTAAGAGTAGTAGTAAGATTAGTAATAGTAGTAGTAGTAGTAAGATTAGTAATAGTAGTAGTAGGATTAGTAGTAGTAGTAAGATTAGTAGTAGTAGTAGTAGTAGTAAGATTAGTAATAGTAGTAGTAGGATTAGTAGTAGTAGTAGTAGTGGTAGTTGTAGTAGTAAGATAAGTAGTAGTAGTAAGATTAGTAATAGTAGTAGTAGGATTAGTAGTAGTAGTAGTAGTAGTAGTAGTAGTAGTAGTAGGATTAGTAGTAGTAGTAAGATTAGTAGTAGTAGTAGTAGTAGTAAGATTAGTAATAGTAGTAGTAGGATTAGTAGTAGTAGTAGTAGTGGTAGTTGTAGTAGTAAGATAAGTAGTAGTAGTAAGATTAGTAATAGTAGTAGTAGGATTAGTAGTAGTAGTAGTAGTAGTAGGATTAGTAGTAGTAGTAGTAGTAGGATTAGTAGTAGTAGTAGTAGTAGGATTAGTAGTAGTAGTAAGAGTAGTAGTAGTAGTAGGATTAGTAGTAGTAGTAGGATTAGTACTAGTAGTAGTAGTAGTAGGATTTGTAGGATTAGTAGTAGTAGTAGTAGGATTAGTAGTAGTAGCATTATTAGTAGTAGTAGTAGGATTAGTAGTAGTAGTAGTAGTAAGATTAGTAGTAGTAGTAGGATTAGTAGTAGTAGTAGGATTAGTAGTAGTAGGATTAGTAGTAGTAGTAGTAGTAGTAGGATTAGTAGTAGTAGTAGTAGGATTAGTAGTAGTAGTAATAGGATTAGTAGTAGTAGTAGTAGGATTAGTAGTAGTAGTAGTAGTAAGATTAGTAGTAGTAGTAGTAGTAGGATTAGTAGTAGTAGTAGTAGTAGTAGTAGTAGTTGTAGTAGTAAGATAAGTAGTAGTATTAAGATTAGTAATAGTAGTAGTAGAATTAGTAGTAGTAGTAGGATTAGTAGTAGTAGTAGGATTAGTAGTAGTAGTAGGATTAGTAGTAGTAGTAAGATTAGTAGTAGTAGCAGTAGTAGGATTAGTAGTAGTAGTAGTAGTAGGATTAGTAGTAGTAGTAGTAAGATTAGTAGTAGTAGTAGTAGTAGTAGGATTAGTAGTAGTAGTAGTAGTAGGATTAGTAGTAGTAGTAGTAGGATTAGTAGTAGTAGTAGTAGGATTAGTAGTAGTAGTAAGATTAGTAGTAGTAGTAGGATTAGTAGTAGTAGTAGTAGGATTAGTACTAGTAGTAGTAGTAGGATTTGTAGGATTAGTAGTAGTAGTAATAGTAGGATTAGTAGTAATAGTAGTAGTAAGAATTAGTAGTAGTTGTAGTAGTAGTAATATTAGTAGTTGTAGTATTAGTAGGATTAGTAGTAGTAGTAGTAAGATTAGTAGTAGTAGTAGTAGTAGTAATAGTAGTAGTAGTAGTAGTAATATTAGCAGTAGTAGTAGTAATATTAGTAGTAGTAGTAGTAAGATTAGCAGTAGTAGTAGTAATATTAGCAGTAGTAGTAGTAATATTGGTGGTAGTAGTAGTAGTAATAGTAGTAGTAGTAGTAAGATTAGCAGTAGTAGTAGTAGTAATATTAGTAGTAGTAGTAGTAAGATTAGTAGTGGTAGTAGTAATATTAGTAGTAGTTTTAGTAGTAATATTAGCAGTAGTAGTAGTAATATTAGTAGTAGTAGTAGTAGTAGTAATATAAGCAGTAGCAGTAGTAATATTAGTAGTAGTAGTAGTAGTAACATTAGTAGTAGTAGTAGTAGGATTAGTAGTAGTAGTAACATTAGTAGTAGTAGTAAGATTAGTAGTAGAAGTAATATTAGTAGTAGTAGTAATTATATTAGTAGTAGTAGTAATATTAGTAGTAGTAGTAAGATTAGTAGTATTAGTAGTAGTAGTAACATTAGTAGTAGTAGTAGTAGTAAGATTAGTAGTAGTAGTAATATTAGTAGTAGTAGTAGTAGTAAGATTAGCAGTAGTAGTAATATTAGTAGTAGTAGTAGTAATATTTATATTAGTAGTAAGATTAGTAGTAGTAGTAGTAATATTAGTAGTAGTAGTAGAAGTAATATTAGTAGTAGTAGTAATATTAGTAGTAGTAGTAGTAGTAGTAGTAGTAGTAGTAAGATTAGCAGTAGTAGTAGTACGATTAGTAGTAGTAGTAGTAGTAGTATGATTAGTAGTAGTAGTAGTAGTAGAAAGATTAGTAGTAGTAGGACTAGTAGTAGTAGTAGTAGTAAGATTAGCAGTAGTAGTACGATTAGTAGTAGTAGTAGTAGTAGTAAGATTAGTAGTAGTAGTAGTAGTAGTAGTAGAAGTAAGATTAGTAGTAGTGGTAGGATTAGTAGTAGTAGGATTAGTAGAAGTAGTAGTAAGATTATTAGTAGTAGTAGTAGGATTAGTAGTAGTAGTAGTAGGATTAGTAGTAGTTGTAGGATTAGTTGTAGTAGTAGGATTAGTAGTAGTAGTAAGATTAGTAGTACTAGTTGATTAGTAGTAGTAGTAGCCTTAGTAGTAGTAAGATTAGTAGTAGTAGTAGAATTAGTAGTAGTAGTAAGATTAGTAGTAGTAGTAGCCCTAGTAGTAGTAGTAAGATTAGTAGTAGTAGTAAGATTAGTAGTAGTAGTAAGATTAGTAGTAGTAGTAGGATTAGTAGTAGTAGTAAGATTAGTAGTAGTAGTAGCCTTAGTAGTAGTAGTAGTAAGATTAGTAGTAGTAGTATTAGTAGTAGTAAGATTAGTAGTAAGATTAGTAGCAGTGGTAGTAGTAAGATTAGTAGTAAGTAGTAGTAGAAGTAAGATTAGTAGTAGTAGTAGTAGTAGTAGCCTTAGTAGTAAGATTAGTAGTAGTATTAGTAGTAGTATAAAGATTAGTAGTAGTAGTATGTTTAGTAGCAGTAGTAGTAGTAGTATCAGGACTAGTAGTAGTCGTAGGATTAGTAGTAGTAGTAGGATTAGTAGTAGTAGTAGCAGGATTAGTAGTAGTAGTAGGATTAGTAGTAGTAGTAGTAGTAGGATTAGTAGTACTAGTAGGACTAGTAGTAGTAATAGCACTAGTAGTAGTAGTAGTAGGATTAGTAGTAGTAGTAGAATTAGTAGTAGTAGTAGTAGTAGTAGTAGTAGGACTAGTAGTAGTAGGATTAGTAGTAGTAGTAGGTTTAGTAGTAGTAGTAGTAGGATTAAAAGTAGTAGTAGCAGTAGGATTAGTAGTAATAGTAGTAGTAGGATTAAAAGTAGTAGTAGTAGTAGTAGTAGTAGGATTAGTAGTAGTAGGATTAGTAGTAGTACTAATAGTAGTAGCAGGATTAGTAGTAGTAGTAGCAGGATTAGTAGTAGTAATAGTAGGAATAGTAGTAGGATTAGTAGTAGTAGTAGTAAGATTAGTAGTAGTAGTAGTAGTAGTAGCAGTAGTAAGATTTTTTGTTGAATTAAAATGGTTCAAATGATTTCTGTATTGAGGGATTTTCCTGAATAAACTGTTTCATTGGTAGTAGTAGTAGTAGTAAGATTTTTAGTAGTAGAAGTAGTAGTATTAGTAGTAGTAGGACTAAAAGTAGTATTAGTAGTAGTAGGATTAGTAGTAGTAGTAGTGTTGTAGGATTAGTAGTAGTAGTAGTAGTAGGATTAGTAATAGTAGTAGTAGTAGTAGTAGGATTAGAAGTGGTAGAGGTAGTAAGATTAGAAGTGGTAGTAGTAGTAGTAGGATTAGTAGTAGTAGTAGTAGTAGTAGCAGGATTAGTAGTAGTAGTAGTAGTAGTAGCAGGATTAGTAGTAGTAGGAATGGTAGTAGTAGTAGGATTAGTAGTAGTAGTAGTAGTAGTAGTAGTAGTAGTAGTAGCAGTAGTAAGATTAGTAGTAGTAGTAGTAAGATTAGTAGTAGCTGGATTAGTAGTAGGATTAGTAGTAGTAGTAGGATTAGTAGTAGTAGTAGGATTAGTAGTAGTAGGATTAATATGAGTAGGATTAGTAGTAGTAGTAGGATTAGTAGTAGTAGGATTAGTAGTAGTAGTAGTAGTAGTAGGATTAGTAGTAGTAGTAAGATTAGTAGTAGTAGTAGGATTAGTAGTAGTAGCCTTAGTAGTAGTAGTAAGAATAGTAGTAGTAGTAGGATTAGTAGTAGTAATAAGATTAGTAGTAATAGTAAGATTAGTAGTAGTAGTAGCCTTAGTTGTAGTAGTAAGATTAGTAGTAGTAAGATTAGTAGTAGTAGTAGTAGGATTAGTAGTAGTAGTAAGATTAGTAGTAGTAGTAGCCTTAGTAGTAGTAAGATTAGTAGTAGTAGTAGGATTAGTAGTAGTAAGATTAGTAGTAAGATTAGTAGCAGTGGTAGTAATAAGATTAGTAGTAAGTAGTAGTAGAAGTAAGATTAGTAGTAGTAGTAGTAGCCTTAGTAGTAAGATTAGTAGTAGTATTAGTAGTAGTATAAAGATTAGTAGTAGTAGTATGATTAGTAGCAGTAGTAGTAGTATCAGGACTAATAGTAGTCGTAGGATTAGTAGTAGTAGGATTAGTAGTAGTAGTAGCAGGATTAGTAGTAGTAGTAAGATAAGTAGCAGTAGTATCAGGACTAGTAGTAGTAGAAGTAGTCGTAGGATTAGTAGGATTAGTAGTAGTAGCAGGATTAGTAGTAGTAGGATTAGTAGTAGGGTTTGTAGTAGTAGTAGGATTAGTAATAGTCGTAGTAACAGGATAAGTAGTCGTAGTAACAGGATAAGTAGTAGTAGCAAGAGTAGTAATAGGATTAGTAGTAGTAGGATTAGTAGTAGTAGTAGGATTAGTAGTAGTAGTATTAGTAGTAGTAGGATTAGTAGTAGTAGTAGTAGGATTAGTAGTAGTAGGACTAGTAGTAGTAGTAGGATTAGTAGTAGTAGAATTAGTAGTAGTAATAGGACTAGTAGTAGTAGTAGGACTAGTAGTAGTAGTAGGATTAGTAGTAGTAGTAGGACTAGTAGTAGTAGTAGTAGGATTAGTAGTAGTAGTAGTAGGATTAGTAGTAGTAGGACTAGTAGTAGTAGAAGGTTTAGTAGTAGTAGTAGTAGTAGTAGTAGTAGGATATAAAGTAGTAGTAGCAGTAGGATTAGTAGTAATAGTAGTAGTAGGATTAAAAGTAGTAGTAGTAGTAGTAGTGGGATTAGTAGTAGTAGGATTAGTAGTAGTAGTAATAGTAGTAGCAGGATTAGTAGTAGTATTAGTAGCAGGATGAGTAGTAGTAATAGTAGGAATAGTAGTAGGATTAGTAGTAGTAGTAGTAAGGTTAGTAGTAGTAGTAGCAGTAGTAAGATTTTTTGTTGAATTAAAGTGGTTCAAATGATTTCTGTATTGAGGGATTCTCCTGAATAAACTGTTTCATTGGTAGTAGTAGTAGTAGTAGTAGTAAGATTAGTAGTAGTAGTAGTAGTATTAGTAGGATTAGTAGTAGTAGGATTAAAAGTAGTATTAGTAGTAGGATTAGTAGTAGTAGTAGTGTTGTAGGATTAGTAGTAGTAGTAGTAGTAAGATTAGTAGTAATAATAGTAGTAGTAGTAGGATTAGAAGTGGTAGATGTAGTAAGATTAGAAGTGGTAGTAGTAGTAGTAGTAGGATTAGTAGTAGTAGTAGTAGTAGCAGGATTAGTAGTAGTAGTAGTAGTAGTAGTAGCAGGATTAGTAGTAGTAGTAGGAATGGTAGTAGTAGTAGGATTAGTAGTAGAAGTAGTAGTAGCAGTAGTAGCAGTAGTAAGATTAGTAGTAGTAGTAGTAGTAGTAGTAGTAGTAGTAGTAGTAGTAGTAAGATTAGTAGTAGTAGGATTAGTAATAGTAGTAGGATTAGTAGTAGTAGTGGGATTAGTAGTAGTAATAGTAGTAGTAGTAGGATTAGTAATAGTAGGATTAGTAGTAGTAGGATTAGTAGTAGTAGTAGGATTAGTAGTAGTAGTATTCGTAGGATTAGTAGTAGTAGTAGTAGTAAAAGGATTAGTAGTAGTAGTAGGATTAGTAGTAGTAGTAGTAGTAGTAGCAGGATTAGTAGTAGTAGTAGCAGGATTAGTAGTAGTAGGATTAGTAGTAGTAGTAGGATTAGTAGTAGTAGTAGGATTAGTAGTAGTAGTAGTAGTAGTAATAGTACCAGGATTAGTAGTAGTAGTAGTACTAGTAGTAGTAGTAGTAGTAGGATTAGTAGTAGTAGTAGTAGGATTAGTAGTAGTAGAAGTAGCAGCAGAATTAGTAGCAGTAGTAGTAGCAGGATTAGTAGTAGTAGTAGTAGTAGGATTAGTAGCAGGATTAGTAGTAGTAGTAGTAGTAGCAGGATTAGTAGTAGTAGTAGCAGGATTAGTAGTAGTAGTAGTAGTAGTATTAGTAATAGTAGTAGCAGGATTAGTAGTAGTAGTAGTAGGATTAGTAGTAGTAGTAGTAGCAGCAGGATTAGTAGTAATAGTAGTAGTAGTAGGATTAGTAGTAGTAGGATTAGTAGTAGTAGTAGTAGCAGTAGTAGTAGGATTAGTAATAGTAGTAGTAGCAGGATTAGTAGTAGTAGTAAGAGGATTTGTAATAGTAGTAGTAGTAGGATTAGTAATTGTAGTAGTAGTAGCAGCATTAGTAGTAGTAGTAGTAGTAGGATTAGTAGTAGTAGTAGGATTAGTAATAGTAGTAGTAGTAGGATTAGTAGTAGTAGTAGTAGTAGGATTAGTAGTAGTAGTAGTAGTAGCAGGATTGGTAGTAGTAGTAGTAGGATTAGTAGTAGTAGGATTAGTAGTAGTAGTAGTAGTAGTAGTAGCAGGATTAGTAGTAGTAGTAGTATTAGGATTAGTAGTAGTAGTAGTAGTAGCCGGATTAGTAGTAGCAGTAGCACGATTAGTAGTAGTAGTAGTAGAATTAGTAGTAGTAGTAGAATTAGTAGTAGTAGGATTAGTAGTAGTAGGATTAGTAGTAGTACTAGGATTAGTAGTAGTAGGATTAGTAGTAGGATTAGTAATAATAGTAGTAGTAAGACTAGTAGTTGTAGTAGTAGGATCAGTAGTAGTAGTACTAGCAGGATTAGTAGTAGTAGGATTAGTAGTAACAGTAGTAGTAAGATTAGTAGTAGCAGTAGGATCAGTAGTAGTAGTAGTAGGATTAGTAGTAGAAGAATTAGTAGTAGTAGTAGTTTTAGGATTAGTAGTAGTAGTAGGATTAGTAGTAGGATTAGTAGTAGTAGGATTAGTAGTATTAGCATTAGTATAAGTAGGATTACTAGTAGTAGTAGGTTTAGTAGTAGTATCAGTAGGATTAGTAGTAGTAGTAGGATTAGTAGTAGTAGGATTAGTAGTAGTAGGATTAGTAGTAGTAGGATTAGTAGTAGAAGTAGTAATATTAGTAGTAGTAGTAGTAGTAGGATTAGTAGTAGTAGTAGGATTAGTAGTAGTAGTGGTAGTAGTAGGATTAGTAGTAGTAGGATTAGTAGTAGTTGTAGTAGTAGTAGGATTAGTAGTAGTAGTAGGATTAGTAGTAGTAGTAGTAGTAGTAGTAGTAGCAGGATTAGTAGTAATAGTAGTAGCAGGATTAGTAGTAGTAGTAGTAGTAGTAGGATTAGTAGTAGTTGTAGTAGTAGAATTAGTAGTAGTAGTAATAATAGTAGGATTAGTAGTAATAGTAGTAGTAGTAGGATTAGTAGTAGTAGTAGCAGTAGTAGTAGTAGCAGGATTAGTAGTAGTAGTAGGATTAGTAGTAGTAGTAATAGCAGAATTAGTAGTAATAGTAGGATTAGTAGTAATAGGATTAGTAGTAGCCGTAGTAGTAGTAGTGGTAGGATTAGTAGTAGTAGTAGGATTAGTAGTAGTAGGATTAGTAGTAGTAGCAGTAGTAGTAGTAGTAGGATTAGTAGTAGTAGGATCAGTAGTAGGATTAGTAGTAGTAGTAGTAGTAGTAGGATTAGTAGTAGTAGTAGCAGCAGGATTAGTAGTAGTAGTAGTAGCAGGATTAGTAGTAGTAGTAGTAGCAGGATTAGTAGTAGTAGTAGTAGCAGGATTAGTAGTAGTAGTAGTAGGAATGGCTGTAGGATTAGAAGTAGTAGTAAGATTAGTAGTAGTAGTAGTAGTAGTAGCAGTAGTAAGATTAGTAGTAATAGTAGTAGTAAGATTAGTAGTAGTAGTAGTAGCTGGATTAGTAGTAGTAGGATTAGTAGTAGTAGTAGTAGTAGTAGGATTAGTAGTAGTAGAAGCAGGATTAGTAGTAGTAGTAGCAGGATTAGTAGTAGTAGTAGGATTAGTAGTAGTAGTAGTCCTAGGATTAGTAGTAGTAGCAGGATTAGTAGTAGTAGGATTAATAGTAATAGTAGTAGTAAGATTAGTAGTAGTAGTAGTAGGATCAGTAGTCGTAGTAGTATGATTAGTAGTAGTAGGATTAGTAGTAGTAGTAGTAGTAAGATTAGTAGTAGTAGTAAGATTAGTACTAGTAGTAAGATTAGTAGTGGTAGTAGCAGTAGTAAGATTATTATTAGTAGTAGTAGTAGTAGTAGTAGTAGTAAGTTTAGTAGTAGTAGCAGTAGTAAGATATGTAGTAGTAGTAGTAGTAGTAGTAAGATTAGTAGTAGTAGTAGTAGGATTAGTAGTAGTAGTAGGATTAGTAGTAGTAGTAGGATTAGTAGTAGTAGTAGTAGTAGTAGCAGGATTAGTAGTAGTAGCAGCAGTAGTACTAGTAGGATTAGTAGTAGTAGTAGCAGTATTAGTAGTAGTAGGATTAGTAGTAGTAGTAGTAGTAGGATTAGTAGTAGTAGTAGGATTAGTAGTAGTAGTATTAGGATTAGTAATAGTAGTGGATTAGTAGTAGTAGGCTTAGTAGTAGTAGGATTAGTAGTAGTAGTGGCAGTTGTAGGATTAGAAGGATTAGTAGTAGTAGGATTAGTAGTATTAGGATTAGTAGTAGTAGTAGGATTAGTAGAAGTAGTAGTAGGATTAGTAGTAGTAGTAGGATTAGTAGTAGTAGGATTAGTGGTAGTAGGATTAGTAGTAGCAGGATTAGTAGTGGTAGGATTAGTAGTGGTAGTAGTAGGATAAGTAGTAGTAGGAATAGTAGTAGTAGTAGGATTAGTAGTAGTAGGATTAGTAGTAGTAGTAGGTTTAGTAGTAGTAGGATTAGTAGTAGGATTAGAAGTAGTAGTAGTAGTAGGATTAGTAGTAGTATTAGTTAGATAAGTAGTAGTAGTAAGATTAGTAGTAGTAGTAGGATTAGTAGTAGTAAGATTAGTAGTAGTATTAGGATTAGTAGTACTAGTAGGATTAGTAGTAGTAATAGGATTAGTAGTAGTAGGATTAGTAGTAGTAGCATTAGCAGTAGTAGGATTAGTTGTAGTAGGATTAATAGTAGTAGTAGAATTAGTAGTAGTAGTAGTGGTAGTAGTAGTAGGATTAGTAGTAGTAGGATTAGTAGTAGAAGGATTAGTAGAAGTAGTAGGATTAGTAGTAGTAGTAGTGGGATTAGTAGTAATAGCAGTCGTAATAGTAGGATTAGTAACAGTAGGATTAGTAGTGGTAGTAGTAGTTGGATTAGTAGTAGTAGTAGTAGGATTAGTGGTAGTAGTAGCAGTAGTAATAGGATTAGTAGGATTAGTAGTAGCAGGTTAGTAGTAGTAGGGTTAGTAGTAGTAGTAGGATTAGTAGTAGTAGTAGGATTAGTAGTGGTAGGACAAGTAGTAGTAGTAGGATTAGTAGTAGTAGTAGTAGGATTAGTAGTAGTAGTAAGATTAGTAGAAGGATTAGCAGTAGTAGTGGTAGGATTAGTAATAGTAGTAATAGTAGCAGGATTAGTAGTAGTAGTGGGATTAGTAGTAGTAGAATTAGTAGAAGTAGTAGGATTAGTAGTAGTAGTATGATTAGTAGTAGTAGGATTAGTAGTAGTGGTAGGATTAGTAGTAGTAGCAGGATTAGTAGTAGTAGTAGGATTAGTAGTAGTAGGATTAGTAGTATTGGTAGGATTAGTAGTAGTAGGATTAGTAATAGTAGTAGGATTAGTAGTAGTAGGATTAGTAGTAGTAGGATTAGTAGTAGTAGTAGGATTAGTAGTAGTAGAATTAGTAGTAGTAGGATTAGTAGTAGTAAGATTAGTAGTAGTAGTAGGATTAGTAGTAGTAGTAGTAGGATTAGTAGTAGTAGGATTAGTAGTAGTAGGATTAGTAGTAGTAGTAGGATTAGTAGTAGTAGGATTAGTAGTAGTGGTAGGATTAGTAGTAGTAGTAGGATTAGTAGTAGTAGGATTAGTAGTAGTGGTAGGATTAGTAGTAGTAGGATTAGTAATAGTAGTAGGATTAGTAGTAGTAGTAGGATTAGTAGTAGTGGTAGGATTAGTAGTAGTAGGATTAGTAGTAGTGGTAGGATTAGTAGTAGTAGTAGGATTAGTAGTAGTAGAATTAGTAGTAGTAGGATTAGTAGTAGTAGGATTAGTAGTAGTAGTAGGATTAGTAGTAGTAGTAGTAGGATTAGTAGTAGTAGGATTAGTAGTAGTAGGATTAGTAGTAGTGGTAGGATTAGTAGTAGTAGTAGGATTAGTAGTAGTAGGATTAGTAGTAGTGGTAGGATTAGTAGTAGTAGGATTAGTAATAGTAGTAGGATTAGTAGTAGTGGTAGGATTAGTAGTAGTAGGATTAGTAATAGTAGTAGGATTAGTAGTAGTAGTAGGATTAGTAGTAGTAGTAGGATTAGTAATAGTAGTAGGATTAGTAGTAATATTAGGATTAGTAGTATTAGGATTAGTAGTAGTAGGATTAGTAGTAGTAGTAGTGGTAGGATTAGTAGTAGTGGTAGGATTAGTAGTAGTAATAGTAGTAGTAGGATTAGTAGTAGTAGGATTAGTAGTAGTAGTAGGATTAGTAGTAGTATTAGGATTAGTAGTAGTAGGATTAGTAGTAGTAGGATTAGTAGTAGTAGTAGTGGTAGGATTAGTAGTAGTGGTAGGATTAATAGTAGAAGTAGTATTAGTAGTAGTAGGATTAGTAGTAGTGGTAGGATTGGTAGTAGTAGTAATAGGATTAGTAGTAGTAGTAGTAGTAGTAGGATTAGTAGTAGTAGTTTAAAGTACTTTCGCAATTTAGTTGTTTTTCGTTATGAAAGTATTATGATATTAAGCACATAGTGACCCGATTTTTAAACAATTTAGTATCGCTTTCCTCAATCCCCTTTACCTACAATGAAACTATGATTAAACTATTTCTATAGCTGTTTATCATGATTAAATACAGGAACTGCATCAGCTTCATTAAGAATAGTTCCTAAGACGTATATAAAACAATCTTATGTTTACCATTCACATGACTTTCTCTACATCGGTTTAACAAATTGTTGTTAAAAAGCATATTCTTCTGTCTAACTTATGATAATTGAGGTAAACATTAGCATAAATGTTCCTATTTCCTGCTTCCTTGTAAGTAGAATATAGATAAAGGAATATACAGGCTAAAACGATAGTCAAATCTTTTAAAAACTGGTCATTTGGTTGAAATTCGTTTCTCTCCGTGTGAGAAAAGTTTTAGTATTTTGAATCAGAAACAAATAACAAAGAATATCTCAGAAATGGTCAATTCCACAAAAAAATAAACGTGTAGGACTTAAATTGTGAGTTTCAACTTGATGTATATTTTTTGTGTAGTAAGTTTTTGTCTCTCTCTCCCTCTCTCTCCCCCTCCTCCTCTCTCACACCCGCCCTCCCCAGCTCTCCTGCACCCTCTCTCGCCCCTGCCCACCCTATTTCTCTATCTCTGTATCCCCTCCCCTCTCGCCCCTACGCTTCCCTATCACTCTATCTCTCTTACACTGCAACCTATGTATGCATGAATTTACCCCGTGGAGTTCTGCAATTCCTTAATGCGCGAAGGGTTACGCAAAATACGGCGATGTTGGGTCACCTGATATAATGTTGCTGCACTATTGCGCGGTTTTTTACCGTAACAATGAGAAACATTATCTGGACGTGATCAGCTGTCCTCCCGCCATCTTGGTTAGTCTTGTAACGTGCAACATTGCAGCAAGTTCCAGTGTAGTTGTTGAACACGTGCGAAAAAAAACCTTCCAGGACTGGAGAAATGATTATTGCATTGAAGGTACTTAAAAAAGTTTTGGAGAACAGACCTACAATGCTTGTTAACGATTTTGCAGAGTTAACGTTCAAGTTTACGGTGTACCAGCATCAGCAATGTTTAAGCCATTTAATTCAGAAAAAGTGACAACACCAATCAGAGAAAACGTGAGCGCGCAGTGTTGGAAAATTTAATAAATTTGTGAAAGTGCACGGCCTTTCTTTCCCAAAATGAACCAGCTACCTTTAAGGAAGTGTTGAAAGTGAGCACCGATGGCTTTGCCAACTTAAAACACCAAGCCTCTACTCGCTTTTAAAGGTAATTACTTGAGTTCATCATCCACAATAAGAAAGGTGTGATAACTGGCTATATTGTAAGTGGCATAGGTTTCATGTATTTCGTAAGGATGATTTTACATTATAAGAACGATGTTTATATTTCATAATATGTTGTATGTGATGAATGCAGTTCAGATACGATATAATGCAATGGTGAGCTGTTAAACAATATAAAGTTACATTTATCCGATATTATTGTAATTGAAGGATTGAGAACCATAGTGGGCCAAGCACCATTTTTTAAAAATGGATAAATAGAAGGTCTTGTTTTTTTAATATAATTTATTGAACCAAGTTACACATAATAACTAAATGCCACAGCAATCTAGAATATATTTTCTATCTTTTAAATTAGTACAACATTAATGTGGCTTCATGCAAAATTAGGTTTTACAGTTATTTATTGGGAGCTATTTTCCTTTGCTGGGATTTGGCCCAGCCTAAAGAAATGTAACTGGACCATTTCCATACATCTAACCAATGTCCTGCTGATCATCATTATTGACTTGCACACGCAAACTCTTGTAAAAATCATGATCCACTGCAGGAATAAATGGTAGCATCATTATATGCGATAGCGTGATTTGCTGCATGGATTTGGACCACTCTGACTAACAGAATTTGTTGTGTCATTTAGACCGATATTTTGATGCTCTACTGTTTGTAAACGGGAAATGCTGGACATGGCCCACTGCAATGTAAGATGTATGACCATAAACTATACCGACAGATGGCAACAGCTCAATTTTGACCTCACACCGAGATGGCCCACTATGGTTCTCAGACCTTCAATTGTTCCCAAGCGCGAGACGGATGTCAGTACTGATCGCGGAGGAATATTTTACTTTCAGCTAACAGTGAACAGATAGTAAATGCGCGGAAATGAGAGTATACAATAGATAAAAGCGGCAGAAATCTTTCAGGAGCAGATCACTATGCAAAGCATTGACATTCCGTTTACTTAATCAGGAGAAAGAAAAGTGAATAACAATTTTCCATTTTAGAAATGAATAAGTATTTTAAAAGTGTTGGTTAACTCCGTAATAAAAGTATTTGGCATAAATAGTGTCCTTTAACGATATCTGTATTTTTTGTTGAGTAAGTTTTTGTCTATCGCTTACGGTTACCTCTAGCTATTACCAAGTATGCAAAAGTCATCCAGAATGATCAGGACTTCAGAGGATACTCCAAGAGAATACCACGACCCTTTTCTAAAAATCGGATATGTTCTATTCGCATGACTTTCTGATGTTATTCTGCAACAGAGTTTTCTTACAAAAGCATATCCTTCTCTATATTTCGTGCTAATCAAGATAAACGGAAGATAGCAGAAATGGTGGTATCTATTGCTTCCTTATAAGGAGAATGAAAATAAGGGAGACTACAAGGCTAAAGCGATAGTCAAAAGCTTTAGAAGCTGTTGCTATATAATTGATTTGCGTTTCTTTATATGGCCAAGAGTTGACAAATTCCCGTATGAGAAAACATTTTAAAACTGAAACCAATAACAAGAAATATCTATTAAACTTAAATACTAAGTTTGGTATTTTACCGAAATTTCATGTTTGAGTTATTTGTGTTTACATATACATGGACACACAACACACTGATTTATTTTCTAAGTTTTTATTTATTTATTTATTTTTGATACAGAATTCTAAAACATAAATTTCCGGTGAAATCTCGATATCGAATTTTGGGTGGAATACTTTCTTTATCTACTATGTAAATTACACATATGTGCTAGAGAAATAAAACTGTTTTACAAGTATTTCCGGTAAAATCTCAGTGTTGAAATTTCCGTTAGAGTACAGTACTATCTCTGCCTACTTTGTATATGGTAGAGGAAATAACAATCTGATATGCTGATTTCTCATTTCTCTACTCGCTCTTCTGCAAGCAATTCTATCTACTTCTAGGTCTTCTTGTTCTTCTCCTCCCCTCATACGGAGGATTTACGCCCCCCCCCCGAGACTTACAAAGTAATGCCTGTGTGTAGACGCCTGACCAGGACGAGACTGACTATGGATCAGATACAATATGCAGAGATATAGGATAGGAACAGCTCAATGCCTGGTATGAACATGAGCAAACATAAAATCTTGGCTAAATGGATGATATGAAAGGCGATTATGAAATAATTGCAGAATGAATAGCGGGAGAAGCCGGAAGATTCGGACGGCGCTTCTTCCACTACATACGGTTCCCTGGGGTTGAGTCCCAGCCGCCTAGGTGGGAGACCAGAGGTCTAACCACTCTGCCGTCCCTACTGTCTATTAATCCAGCTAAATCTTGATTACCCATATATGCTTTTCCCTATAGTAATAAAAATTCAATCAAATACACTAAACTAAAACGGCAAGTAAATCTTTTAAAGGTGGATCGCTATGTGATCTCTTTGAAATAGCGTCTTCTCTGTATGACCATTTGAAGTGTTACATTCCGTTACTCTAGTCTCACCGTGGTAAAAACCATAGAAATTTAGGTTTTGGGAAGTACAAATAAGAATAATGCCCAGAGGATGGATCTATACAGGCACAAAGGCGAAGTAGGTGAAATTTGTTAAAGTAAAACTCAGAATCCAAATTCATCACATTTACTTTGGAAATTAACCAATATGCACAATTAAAACTACATAGTAAAAATTCCCCAAGATTAAAGTCCAAGGTAGCGCAACGCTTGAATAAGTAATACTTGCACAGAATGTACAAAAGTGGGTGTACAACCTCCTTAACGGGATCCGGCCGATTAACGAAAGTTAACTTTTTTGGGTGCGAACGAAGTTATAAATGTTGCCAAGTTAAATGCACAAAGAAGGTACAAGTGAATTGAGAAAAACCAAAATATGCTCGCACCAGAGCTACGTGACGGGTACACTACGCTGCTATCCAAGATGTTCACCCATTGCGTGAATGCACGCTTTCTTCCGAGTTCTGTCCGTCAGGCGAGTGTGGGCATGCGCGACTTGAAGCTGGTTCCGCTCAGTTCCAAGGATGGAAGGCTTGACACACCGAGGCATCGACTCACCCAACAGCTATGGAACTGGACAACAACAACAGAATTTCCAAACTGTTCCCAACGCAGATGCCTACAGAACTATATGACCTCTTTCTCCAGTTGCAATCTAGTGGCGCAAAATATGAATTTTTACAAATATGGTTTGCCATGGGGTACCAGTATTTTGTGTTCACAGAGACCAACAAGAACGTCGTCACTTTCAAAAGGATGTTGAGAGAGATAGCGACTATACTTAGCTAAATTAACGACTCCCATGGCGAAACGGAGCGTGGCACAGATTGCCTGTCTCGATGTGTGACAAGGAGCGGGAATCTATGACTTGCTTACAGGTAGCTTGCGATTAATGTTTTGTGCTTCTATCCTGCACAGAAAAGGAGAATCCAGATCACCTAGCTCTAACGGTAATATCATCACCAGACTCCCAGGGCCGTTGTTTCTACCACTAGGATGGAACATCCAAACCAGGGAAAGATGGAGGGCAGGGACTAGTTAGCATCAAGTTATATCTTTGTTTTTATACTAAATGGAAATAAAAAAAAAAAAAGGATAAGAGTTTCGTGAAGCTTCTCCATAGAGATCTAAATACAAATGGAGCTTCGGCTGAGATTATTCCGTTCTGGCAACGAGGTCCACGTATTTAACTGGTAGTCATTATGTGGCACGTTAAAATTCACATAGCTTTCTCTACCTATGCTGCAACAAACTATTCTAGCTACCTAATGATTAACAAGATTTGTGGAAATATTTTATTACACATTATTTCCTTGTAGAAGCTAATAAAACAGTAAAGCCAGTCGCTATGTGACAGTTCTGAAATGCTGAACTTTTACTTGACCGGGAGAAAGGCAAATAACATCCCATTCTAAAAAATTATTTCAAAGTTGAAACCAATAATAAGGAATACCTCAGAAATGTTCAACTCCATTAAAATTGCATATTACAAAAACGGTGTATTTTAACGAGATCTACATCTGCTGTGTGGTAAGTTATTGTGTAACTCTTACAATTTACCAGTTATACAAAAGGTTTCCAGAATGTACAGGATTTCTGAGGCTATTCAAGGTATAAAATTTACTTGTGATTAAAATATCTTAATTTTTGGAAAATAAAAGATGTCGCAAGGTTTCCATATAAAGGATAATTTGGGGTGGGGGAATTTTCTTAAAAATCTTCTTGTTGCATTCCTTCAAAGATGCTGAATTTAAGTATCAAGTTTGTTATTCACGGATTTTTCGTTTTTGATTTATATTGGTCAACTCACGCGCGCGCGCGCGGACGCACACATATGGACCTAGTTTTAAAGATGCTTTTTTTGGATTAACGGTTCTTCAAAATTTATTTTTCCGGTAACATAAAGAAGGTATTGCAATCCACCCAAAACTTCGATACTGAGATTTTACGGGAAATACACGTTTTAGGAACCCCAGTGTCATAAAATAGCATTTTAAAGGTCCGTATGTGTGTGTGTGTGTGTGTCCGTGTGACTGTGAACAGAATAATTCAAAAACGAAAATACCGTTAAATACGAAGCTGGTATCTGGGTTTAATATCTTCCAAGGAAGATTTTGAGGAAACTTCCCACCCCGAGCTACCCTTTACACGAAAACAATTTCGAAAAGTTTTATTTTCTCAAAGATGGCTCCAACGATTTTGATTTAAATGCCATATGTTAAAGATATTTACATAACAATTAAATTGCATACCTTGCATTTTTTGGGAAAAGCCTCTGAAGATTTTTTTATGGCTGGATGTTTAACTGCTAAACGGTAAGAGATACAAAAGCTTACTACACCAAAAATGTAGACCTCGATAAAACACACAATTTATTCATATACATTTTTTCGTACAGTTGGCCGTTTTTAAGATATTCAGCTTATTGTTGGTTTCAGTTTTAAAATACCTACTTAAAACGTTTCCCATACGGGAACTTGTCAACTCCTGCACAAAACGGATTTCAATGTCCCGCTACTAGCTTTTAAAAGATTTGACTATCGCTTTGGCCTTGTGTATTCCCGTCTACTTACAAGAAAGCAAATAATAAAGACCATCGTTTCTACCAACGTTTATCTTGATTAGCCTGAAATAGAAGAATAAGCTTTTTAACAATAATTAATTTGTCACAGATATGTAGAGAAAGTCATGATAAGGGAACACCTCCAATTTTTAAGAAGCGTTTCCAACACCTCTCACTATCAAGCCGCCAAAGAGGAAGTGCGAACGACCCGTCGACCTGACAGCCACCTAGTCCACGGGGAGTGATCTTTCCATCTGTCCCGCTGCTGTACAACATTAACATGAGAGGGAAACGAAAGTATGGGGAAATAATGTAAATAAAATCTTGGTAGATGAGAAATCACTTCAGCATTCACCAGAAAACCCGGGAAAACAACGAAAAACGTTGGTCAAAGTGGGCCCTGGCCAAGGATCGAAACCGGGACCTCCCGAATGCGAGTGTGCACAGTACTGCGGCTTCGTCCCACTCATGGCATAGAGGAAACTACATGGATAGATATTTAAAAACTAGCCACTAAACACTCTCCACATGAAATCGCTAGAAACAGCTGAATAGCGACAGAACCAAAACAATAGTAATATACACCTTGCAAAAGACTGCTATTGTAGGAAATATTTGAGCTAAATTGTGTGGCTTTTTGAGATCACTACATTTTTTCTACAATTCGTTTTTGTTTCTATTTATTACGGTTTACAAATTATACAAAAGTCATTCACATTGAAGAGGATTTCTGATTAACGTCAGAATATCCAGCATATGCATTCATTTGTCATGACAATATCTTAAACTTATAGAATCTTAACTAAAATCGTTACATCCATTTTTGAAACATCCGAATAATTTACAAAAAGTCCTACTAAAGGGTAGTTTTGAGATAGCAGAACCTTCTTTAAAGTATTCTCATCGATTATGTTGAACTTACACAAAGACTAAGCATTTTAAATGTTCTACAAATAACAAAGAAACGCTTAACGTCGCAAAACATTATATTTGACTTCAATGTGATCTACATTTTTGTGCAGTAAGATTTTACCTTTAACTTACGATTTGCCAACTAAAAAGTACCAATGAAACTACACAACTATATCAATGGAAAGGACTTCGCATGCTATTCCCATAAAAATTCAGTATATAAACTCAGACGAAAGTATTAAAAATGTTGTATTGTAATCTATATCGTTAGAGACATTTTTCAGGAATTAAAGGATAACGTAACTATTTCCATGGAAAGCCAGTTCGGAATATATGGATTATATTAAATGTGTTGCGTCTTTGGAGAACAAACAACATAAATACTCAATTTGGTAACTAACCGAAATTTTCTTTTTGTAAATCATTTATATCTGTTTCATGCTAATCGACATATACTTTAGCAGATATTGTCTTATAAGTAGGAGAAAATAGGTAAAGTAAATATCTTTAGTAAATTGTATTTTAATAAAAATCGTTAGTGCCATTTTTTAAAAAATCAAAATTTTCGAACTTTTTTAAAATAAAGGGTAGACTGGGTAGGGGATTTTCATCAAAATCTTCGTATCACATCCTTGTAAGATACTAAACTTAAGTACCAAGTTTGGTATTTTACCGACTTTTCGTTTTTTGGTTATAATGTTCACAGGATACCCAGACACACACACATACACACATGGACGTTTTTCTAACAATGTGTTTTTTATATATATATATATAGAAGATCCTAAAATATATTTCCGGTGAAATCTCGGTATCAATTTTTGGGTGGAATGCAATACCTTCTCTATATACTACGTATATAGTACGTACAGAGAAAATAAAAAGTCATTCTTTTGTTTCAGGGGACCATCAGATGTATGTGTGTATGAGTATAGTGTATGTGTGTATGTATGTCTGTATGCGTGTATGTATGTGTGTATGTATGTGCGTATGTATGTATGTGTGTATGTATGTGCGTATGTGTATGTATGTGCGTATGTATGTGTGTATGTATGTATGTATGTGCGTATGTGTATGTATGTGTGTATGTATGTATTATGTATGTATGTATAATAACTCAGAAACACCTGGTGTATCTTTAACCTAACTCGGTACACAACTACTTACATTCTGGAAAACTCTCTGGGGCTGGAAGGTGGTGAGACGGGGTGAGAAGAACAAAAAAAGATCAGTATTATTGTCCAATCTACATTTTTTGGGGTTGCTGAAATGAACAGATTTCCTCATAAACAGTTTACGTACATACTAATCCATTCTCATGTTATATGCCACAGGACATTATGGCTTCACTGCGGCTCGCCACAACTGGTTGATCATATGTTAATGTGGCGAATTACAGAAACACTTATTCGTATTATTAATACACTAATGCATTTATTTGATTCTTCATTAGTTTTATACCCAGTCGCGTCGCTCTAAAAACGTTGCTCCTCCCGGCATTAGCCATGTTTTCTGTCATGTACCCAGTAGGAGCAATCATTCGCACCATCTTTCGACACCGGCACTTGACACGAAACAGTATATCTAAATCAAGGGAAAAAAGGGAATGAAAGGAAATGACAGATGGTAGATGTGAGACTACCTCCAGCTGTTGCCTACCGATCAGGGGTAACTAAGAATAACCCAGGGTCAGTGTCGCGAGAATAGAACCCGATACCATTGAACCTCTTGGGATTTGACTCTCACTTTAGCCTAGCGTATTCTCTTATTTCTCTTCTATCTGAAAAGATCTAAATAAAATACCACTTCTGCTAATGTTTATCTCTTACCATGAAGAAGAAGAATCTTTTGTAAAAGTAGTTAGTGAAAGAGCAGATAGATAAAGACATGTAAATGGAACACACCTTTACTTTCTCTACACGTACCTAGATCTCACCGGAAATACATATTTTGGGACCCCCTGAATACAAAAAAGCTACGTTTAGAGAAAGGTTAGTGTGTGTGTGTGTGTGGGGGGGGGGAGGCAGCATAACTCAAAAACGAAAATTCCGTTAAATACCAAGTCCGTTAAGTTCACTATCTTCCAAGTATGCGACACGAAGATTTTCAAGAAAATCCCCCCACCCCAAACTATCCTTTACATGGAAAAACTTTTGACAATTTTGATTTTCTCAAAAAATGGCTCTAACAATTTTGATTAAAATCTCTTATATTTATGATATTTACTAGACAAATTAAATGTATGTCTTGAATTTTCCGTAAATAGCCTCCGGACACCTCTTTATCCTTTTATTGAATTTTGCATAATGGTAAACCGTAAGAGATAGACAGAAACTTACTACACAAAAATGCATATCTTTATAAAACACATAATTTATGTCACATTCATTTTTTTTCGTGGATTTGCCCGTTTTCGAAATATTCCTTGTTATTAATTTTCTCTTACGGGAACATGTCAACGCTTGGCCACGAAAAGAAAAAGATTTCAATGCCATAGAAAGCACGTTTTAAAACATGTGACTGTCAGTTTAGCCTAGTGTATTCCTTTATTTCCCTTTTGTTTATAAGGAACTAAGTAGCAAGACTGTTTCTGCTAATGTTTTAGCATGAAATAGGCAGAAGAATCAGCTTATTAACAATAATTTGTTATAGAGATGTAGAGAAAGTCACGTAAATGGAGCACATCAGAGTTTGTTTTTAACTTTCGTTCTGTTAAAGAAAACGTATGTATAATTTTGGTTCACTAAAATGTAATAATTCCCTTTTCACATCTCTGGATACACTGTTGAACGGATTTTTGTCATACTGTTCGCCATTGAAAGTAAACGGACCGAATTTTTGAAAAGTTAAAAAGAAAACAAAAATGTGGCAGGGTGTATTCCGACGGCATATACAATCCTGCAAGCTAGTCTGTACAATAAATGCTGCTAAGTATGCATTGTTCAAAGTTACACATCACAGGAGGAGTTACGAAGCACCTCTTCGACTTGGATCGAGTTTCTCCCCTAATCTTCAGCACATTTATAAAAAGGGTGTCATAGGGAATAGCTGAACGCTTATCATCACCACTTCACATGCTAACCCCAGATCGGAATTAAAGGAACCATTTAGAAGTGTCAGACGCACGCGGGTGAGTTTTAATTGCCCTGATAATCGCGGCCCATTCGATGACGTCACCTCAACCCTTCTCCCGGATGTTCGGCGTCCACCAGAAATGAATGACCATTATCCATCGTCATCCTGGTCCTTTTCCGTGAAAAATGTGGCCACCCCCAGCATCGGACACTGGGGAAATAAATCCCTGGCAGTAATTGTGTTTATCATACATTTTCCAAAAGGGGATGGAAAGCACGTGGTGTGGTTTCAGGTGGAGTGACGGGTAGGGAAATGTTTTAATTGTTCTCCCTTCTGGTTTTCCATTTCGTCATTTCCTCGTTTCGCCAAGGGAGGTTTAGATAAAACAGGAAGTAAGAAGCAGCCCTGATCAAATAATAAAGATAGCGGGTTGTCCAGAGCGAGTGTTCCAGGAGTGTGTAAGGGGAATAAATTCAATTTCGGGGAACCGAAATTGTACATTAATTTACTTTTATAGCACGCAAATGAAAAAAGTGCTGGGCGTGGTTTGGAACTGAACAATAACGCAAAGTGAAAGAAGCTCGCTAACGAGTGGAAGAAAAAAAGTGAAATATATTTCTTTCCATTTTTCATTCGTATGCTTTTTTCCTTCCTGCAAATAAAGAGAAAAAGTAACATCGCTGTTTTGAGATACCTTGATATCTAGTAGCTACAGGACATGTTCAACCCGCTAACATTTCACAGGCAGGCTTTCCGTGAAAAACCGTATTATTCTATCCATTTCTATGCATCTGCACATACACAAGAAATGAGCTTTAAAATGGAGAAAACAATAATTTATACAACATAATGCACGGGAATAATTCTTTACTGCTCAGCAGATAGCTTCTGGTTCCCAAGGTTGCGGGTTCCAAACCGGCGGAAAGTGAAGGTTTTTTTTTTTTCGGGCATAAAAATCCTTAGCATGGCTTCCTTCGGAACAGAAGTAAACCCGTTTGGTCCAGTGTCGCAGATTTACGGCATGTAAAAGAACCTCAACACTCGTAAAGAGGTCTTTGAGCAAAATTAAGCGGTCTTTCACGCCCAGTATAGAATGGGACGCTGAGAACCACAGCAGTGAAAGAGCGTCCATAAATAACACTCAGTTTAATTTAATTTCTCTCTCTCTCTCTCTCTCTCTCTCTCTCTCTCTCTCTCTCTCCCTTTCACATATATGTGTGCACACTACATTCAGAAAGTTCCCAGAATGTATAAATAACAGAGACACAAGTTACCACAAGGCAAATGACACAATAGTTCCCTTCCGCACTTCTACCACCGCGTGTAAAGAGACTTTTTGTTGTTGACTTTTTTACGCCCGTTTTAACTACTAATAACACCGCAGCGGTGACACTGATGATATGTGAATGAATATGGAGCACCAGTGGAATGCGTGATGGGGGAAACCGGAAAACCCGCCCCAGCACCGCTCCGTCCACCACAAATCTCACATGCGGTCGCTTGGGATCAAACCCGGTCCGTCTAGGTGAGAGGGGAGTGGTTTAACCACTCAGCCACGGCGCGGCCGTGCCTGTGAAGAGACTGGACGCCATTTTCAGATATCTGACATATGCTCTTGTCGCATGTACAGTAACTTCTTCTTCTTCTTCGAATATCTTGACTGAAACGTTTATGCCACTTATATACCTGAGTTTACTTCACCATAAGCTTCTTCTGTCATCTCAATGTCTCTGTTTAACAAAACACCAACTTTATGTTCGATGAGCTCCGTTGCTGATATTATGCAATGCGATAAACGAACACACATACGCAACAAAAAAGATCTGATGTTTTCCATTCACATGACTTCCTCTACATCTCTGCAACAAATTATTGTTAACAAGCTTATACTTCCATTTATTTCATTCTAAACGACAAAAAGATAGCAGAAATAGTCTTATTACTTGCTTCCTTGTAAGTAGAAGAGAAAAAAGGGAGTACCATAGATTAAAATTATAGTCAAAAGCTGGTTGCTATGAGACTGAAGTTCCTTTGTTTGTTTGAACAGGAGTTCAAAAATTCCTATATGAGAAAAGTTAAGTTTTTCAAAGCTGAAACCAAAAACAAGGAATATCTCAAAAAAGATCAGCTCCACGAAAAAAATGTATACAGCATAAATTGTGTGTTTTAATGTGCTCTACATTTTTGTGTGGTAAGTTTTTGTCCATTTCTTACGGCTTAACAGTTATGCAAAATTACGTAAAATTCACTCATAATAAAGTAGTCCTCAGAGGCTATTCCCAGAAAATTCAAAATATAAATTTTATTTTTCAGGCAAATAACTTTAATATTCGACATTTTAATCAAAATCGTTAGAGTCATTTTTTAGAAAATCAAAATTTTCGAAAAAAGGTCCATGTAAAGGTTATTTTGGTATGGGGGGATTCTTCTCAAAATCTTCGTGTCGCATCCCTGGAAGATGCTAAACTTAAGTACCAAGTTTGGCATTTTACCGACTTTTAGTTTTTGAGTTATCGTGTTCAGAGACACACGGACACACACATACACACACGGACCTTTTTCTGAAAAACTTTTTTTGGATACAGGGGACCCTAAAACATATATTTCCGGTGAAATCTCGGTATTGAACTTTTTGGTTCTCTTTACACTATGTGCATAGTACATGTAGAGAAAGTAATAAAGTATCATTTACTTTCGTATACATTAAAGAGAAAATAAATGATTCCACGGACTTCTGGAATCTGGGTTTATATGTATATAATTGCAACTTACTATAAACAATATAACTTTTTTAATCTTGCCTCTTAAGAGTAGAATTTTGAGGCAAAGAAACGTTATGGCATTGCTTACAAACGCCCACTATTCTGGGATTGAGTATATTGCAACATACACATTTTAGTAGTACCACAACATGGCACCAAAAGCGGCAGATACTGATGATAAATGAAATATTAAAGGAAGGAATTTTGAAAACGAATGTTCCAGGTCATTTTAACCAGGCTTTTGAGAAAATATTATATTACAATTTGTCAGGCATTTGGCTTTGGTAGTACTTTTTATAGTTAATTTTTATATTTAAAATTTACATCTTCCTGCGCAGTTTTCAGCTGAATTAGGACACCCTTTTTGCACCTTTTCATTAATATTTTGCTCCTTAAATTCATATGTACCTCCATTTATGAATCCCTCAATATTGTTGCATCGCCTCCATGGAGTGCACCCGGGAACCAAACAAGTATATGATCTTGATTCGGACTGTAGAGTGGATGAGTAACGCACAAAAGCTTTCCGATTGTTTCACGGGTGTGCGGGCTTTTATACAGCTTTATGTTGTTATGTTGAAGGGTGCTGTTGACATCTTTATGGGGCTGACCACTCAAACATTTTCACATGCTTTCCAAAGTCTGATGCGAACTTCTAAGATTACCCATAAGCCAATCATAATTATTCCTTCAGAATCCCAGACGATTGAGGACATAACTTTGTCTGCTGAATTGGAAGATTTTAATCGAGGAGAATTCGTATGACTTTCATCCATGGACTATCGTTTGGTCTCAAGCTCAAAATGATGAGTCCAGGTTTCATTTCCTATGATGATTTTGAATAATAAATTATCATTCAGACACGTGATGTTCAAGCAACTCTGAACAAATTACGCTTTGCTCCTTATTGTGGTTATTTAGACATCTAGGGAACCATTAGAAACAACTTCTGAATAGCCTAGTGGAAAATTGCGTTGCCGCTACCCATAGCGATTTGGTGCCGCGATAACATGTGCAACTCGCATTCGGGAAGTGGCGGGTTCGATTGCTATCAATCGAGCACTGTGGCTCGGGGTTTCAAGTGGTTCCCCCTCGTCCTTACACGATTGTTGAGGTATTTTCCATGACTTTCATGTAATTTCTTTATCTGTGTATGTGCCTCTGGGTTCGTGGTATGGCAGTATTGGCAGGTGACGTGTGGATACATGTGCTTTGTGAATGTTGTTCTTGGCGTTGGGATGTCGTTATGGTCATTGTCCTTGGGAGAGGCACGGTTGCCTTGCGAATTCTCGGAACCCGTGGTGTTGGCGGCTGCGTGGCGCTCCTGGCGCCGAAATGAACTATCAGTCAAACATTTAGGGACTTTCACGCGACTCTGTACCCAGCCTGTGACTGCCTGTGATTACCTCACTTAATTCCTTCCTCCTTAGGATGTCCTCCGGATGTTAGCTTTTACCTTTACCCATAGAAGTGTCAAACTGAGTAAGCACTTCTTTGGTTGTAATTTGTCCATCACCCCGAATTAGTCTGAACTGTCGCCGGTGTCACAACTGCTGCGGCCGTCCCGAAAATGCGAGATCTGACAATCTCGCTTTACCTCGTCGTGGCGCTGATATTCTGCCTACTCACTGTGGATTGTACTCCTATCCGCTGTTCATCTCAGGAGGCATGTTAAGTGCCTTTGAATGTCCGATGTTCACTAAAGAAATTCAATCACACTTCTCTGTTTTGTACCTACTTCATGTGCAATTGTAAATTTTTAACAAAACTATTCTGTTCTCATGACAACGAACGATCAAAATTCGTAACATTGCCAAGGAAGTTGCTGTATATAAGACCAGGTGTCATTTTACAACAAAAATAACCTATTTTAATAATCTGTTAAACAAGTTTATTGAACTATCCTAATTTTTGCCTTCATAGTTTATATCAAGTGACGCAACTGGCCCGTATTTGATGTGTGCAGACATCCCTTGGCGCGTTAAAGCAGTTATGGAACTTAACGGGGTTATTTCTCATTCTGCACTGGTGAGTTTCTCCCGTTGAGTTCTGCAACTGTTTTAATACACGAAGGAATATATTAACACATCAAATACAGGGAAGTTGGACCACCTAGTATACTCTGAAATCTCATCATCGTTCACAGTGAATACAGCTAGGCTCTGGAACTCATTGCAACAGGATGTCAGGAAATGTCAAACACTAAATGATTTTCGTCATAAATTGAATATTTTAGTTAAGGTAGACGTCAATATAGAGCAATAAGTTTATTTTCACTGTACACATAGTTCTTTACTTACCGCATTCTAACATATTTGTTACTTTTAGCTTAATTTCTCATATTTCCAATTAATTTAACTTTATTGTTCTAATACTTGTGTACGAGCGCCATTTAGAAAGTAATAGACGGTTTGGTATAACTACATAATAACGAAAGTTATCAACACAAAACTTTATTTACAAACTTATAATACCATACTCTATTTGTCAACAGAATCTCCTACTGTCTAGATATTTAGTGTCACGTGGTACCAGTTTTTGAATGTCGATGTTATACTTTTCTAGCGCCAAAGAACTTATTTGTATTTTTTAACACAAAATGTTCGGTAAAGCAAATTTTATTGGCAAATAACGCAAGTGTATAGTGATAATGCAATGAACGAGCCTTCATTGAAGAAATGGCGCATAATTTACGTAATCAAAGATGAACCAGTGTGTACGAAAAAGACTGGAGTGGAAGTTCATCAATCGTTATGAGGAGTTGAAAACAAATTGAGAAAACCCGGTGTTTCACTTTGGACACCGTACATGACATTTTGGATGGAAAAGGTTTCCATGAACACTTCAAAGTGGCAGTGATATCTTTCGCGGTGACAGAGTACAACATCAGCGTTGAAAAACGGCACAATAAATACGCAATGACGAGTATCATGAAAAATAGAGTAAGGTACTGTAACTTTGTAAATAAAGTTTTGTGTTGATAAATCTCGTTATTACTTAGTTATGCCTTAATCGTCTGTCACTCTCGTATTTCTGTTTTGTGCTCTTTTGGCTATATTTTACTTGTACAAATATCGCATTTAGGTTTATTCTATGTTGTTGAGGGAGGAAAGTTTCAAATGGCTTTAAAAATTAATAAACTTTTCATTTACTTTTTTGCGATCCAATACAAAGGTAAAAGCGAGATATACGTGGGGCTAAAACTATGCACAATTATAATATATGAGACTTGCGTGTTCGAGTATAAAGAGAAATTGGATCAAGTTGTCGGAGGGAATAGATCTGTGGGCATTCGAGGCGATTAATACAAAAGATCGGATCTCACACTACTTTCTTTATTCAATGCAACCGTTTGTGTTAGATTGTTTGTAGTGCGCGAAAGATATGGTTGATTTCTTATTTGTTGTTGCTGTTCAGGTAGCCGCCCCCGTCCTTTAGCTGATGCTGTATTGGTGATATTGGGATCCCTCGGCTGCTTTGGTCGGTGGAGAGTCGGGCAATGAGTGGATGTACAGTTCATTAGTTCACCTTGTGATTCATTCACAGCGGCTCTTACTTGTATATTAACCGTTGAAAAGCACAGGAAATACAATATCTATCTTAAAATATGTACCCGTTTGCTTCACAGTGTTACCAAATGAGACAATATTGTATTTCCCACACTATTTCATTTCTTCGCATAATTTAGTGTAGACGAACATTTAAATTTGGATCTGTTCTAGAAATGCGTGGGTTTTCAGACAACAGCCTTCCTTACACCAAGTGGCCCAACGGCGCCGTATTTCGCGCTTGAAGATAATCCCTTCGTGCGATAAAACGGTTGCAGCATTCAGCGGGGCAATTGAAACACAAAACACAATCAGTGGCGGGTGAGCAAATAGCGCGAGCGACCTTCAGCGAAAGCGGTTAGAGAATCGCGCTCACTGAGAAGCAGACTTGCACCTGAGTACGTAATGGTATACAAGAGACCGAAAACGTTCTTAACCATTTCCACCGCAGTTTATTTTTAGAGAATAAAATCACTTACCAGTGTCCACCAATAGATAGCTTTTTAATTGTGTATATGCTGTTCTTATTTAACATTCGATACTAAGTCTACTGTAGGGTAAATAAGAACATTAAGGCACCGTAACAAAAACCATGCGAAGGAGCACTAATTTATTATTATTATTATTATTATTACTATTATTATTATTTTTATTATATTAATATTATTCTTATAACGCATTATTCATAAGCAGAGTAAATCAAAGCATTAAAGCGTCATAACCAACAACATACAAACACAGAGGTAAAATGTCATAACCAACAATATACAAACACAGAGGTAAAATGTCATAACCAACAACATACAAACACAGAGGTAAAATGTCATAACCAACAATATACAAACACAGAGGTAAAATGTCATAACCAACAACATACAAACACAGAGGTAAAATGTCATAACCAACAACATACAAACACGGAGGTAAAATGTCATAACCAACAACATAAAAACACAGAGGTAAAATGTCATAACTAACAACATACAAACACGGAGGTAAAATGTCATAACCAACAACATAAAAACACAGAGGTAAAATGTCATAACCAACAATATACAAACACAGAGGTAAAATATCATAACCAACAACATACAAACACAGAGGTAAAATGTCATAACCAACAACATAAAAACACGGAGGTAAAATGTCATAACCAACAATATACAAACACAGAGGTAAAATATCATAACCAACAATATACAAACACGGAGGTAAAATGGCATAACCAACAGCATAGAAACACAGAGGTAAAATGTCATAACCAACAACATACAAACACGGAGGTAAAATGTCATAACCAACAACATACAAACACAGAAGTAAAATGTCATAACCAACAACATACAAACACGGAGGTAAAATGTCATAACCAACAACATACAAACACGGAGGTAAAATGTCATAACCGACAACATACAAACACGGAGATAAAATGTCATAACCAACAACATACAAACACGGAGATAAAATGTCATAACCAACAACATACAAACACAGAGGTAAAATGGCATAACCAACAACATACAAACACGGAGGTAAAATGTCATAACCAACAACATACAAACACAGAGGTAAAATGTCATAACCAACAACATACAAACACGGAGGTAAAATGTCATAACCAACAACATACAAACACGGAGGTAAAATGTCATAACCAACAACATACAAACACAGAGGTAAAATGTCATAACCAACAACATACAAACACGGAGGTAAAATGTCATAAGCGACAACATACAAACACAGAGGTAAAATGTCATAACCAACAACATACAAACACAGAGGTAAAATGTCATAACCAACAACATACAAACACGGAGGTAAAATGTCATAACCGACAACATACAAACACAGAGGTAAAATGTCATAACCAACAACATACAAACACAGAGGTAAAATGTCATAACCAACAACATACAAACACAGAGGTAAAATGTCATAACCGACAACATACAAACACAGAGGTAAAATGTCATAACCAACAACATACAAACACAGAGGTGAAATGTCACCGTACTACGTGCTCTCGTGTTTGCATATTTTTATTTGTGATGAGTTTTGATTGATTTTGTTAAGCGTAATTATAATTATAATAATAATAATAATAATAATACACAACACTATGTGCTATAGTGTTTGCGTATTTTTCGTTACGAAGTCTTCATGTATTTATTTGCTATGCGTACTCTGCGTAATGCTATTAGTTATACGTAATACTACGTGCTCTCCTGTTATGATGTTTTACGCTTCGATATCCTATGTTTTATTTTAATCTGCTAAGCTCATACTGCCTAATAATATCAATGATAATAATAGAAACACTACGCTCTCTCCTGTATTTTTCGTGCATTCATGATTTGATTTATTGCTAAGCGTATACTGCATAATAACATTAATGATAGTAATGTACTGAAACACTACGTGATTTCGTGTTTGAATGTTTTTCGTAACAACGTTTTCAGTTTTAATTCTGATAAATGTATGCTTTTAATGTCATTAATAAGAATAACAATATCACTAATAATAATAAAAATACAGTGAAACTCTGAGTGCTCCTTAGCATGTTTTTTTGCTACAGTGCCTTAATGTTTTTATTTACCCTACAAGGGATCTAGTATCGAATGTTAAATAAGAACAGCTTATACACAATTAAAAAACTATTTATTGGAGGACACTGGTAGGTGATTTTAATCTCTAAAACTAAAGGCTCCGTAACTGCCTTGGAAAATGGTTAACAACGTTTTCGGTCTCTTGAATATCATTACGAACTCTGGTGCAAGTCTGCTTCTCGATGAGCGCGATTGCCTCACCGCTTTCGCTGATAAATACAAACTTTTTTCAACACTTAAAATGTTCCAGACGATGCACTTTTTTGTAACCTGTTTCAGAAATGTTTTACTGCCTCTCAAAAGCAATTAAAGAAAATTACTATATTACTCCTGCATAATAATGCTATTTGATAAATGAATTATTAAGTTTTGAAAAAGCAAGAGTTTTGGAAAGTACGGAAAGCAATAATGTTTCCACACCAACTACCGCTAATATAAAAATATAATATTACAGATATATTAGTAAATTATTTTACTGTGAAATTGGACTTTTTGTGTGAATGTTTTTAAAAATGTTTCAAGTGGCTAAGATATACTCGAATATTAAAATTAGTGTGATTAATTACCTTTATACATAAGCTAGAATTTTTATATATGGCGAAAGTATGGATTATTATTGTGTAACTAACTGCGTATTAATTTCAATAAGATGTCTTACAAACTGTGGATTTTACAATTTCACAGTTCCAATTACCTCAACTCGGCCACTGTAATGTTTCATGTTTCAGTTCCTAAGTTTTCCCAAGCACTTACCTCCATCTTTATCTAATCTTCCTGGCGAACATGCAAGATGTTCACCAATTTAGACTAAGTGTTCTCCTATCACTGTAATATTTGCGTATGCATTTTGTTTTGCACAGAACCAGTAGTCGCTGATGATTGAAGTTCTAAGAGTCAGTTCTCAGGAAACCTCAGTATTAATTGTTAACGAACGGATTCTTATTTAAAGTAACATTTACATACAAATGTATGTTGTTTGGGGCGGTTTTAAAAGGTCCTCGGTGGTGATGTAAGCTGTGGATTGGTGTTGTAAAGTTTTTAACTGGTTTGAATTTGCCGCTCTATTAGGAGTTGATAGCTCTTACTGTTGGCGAAACTGTAGTTAGTTAGTCGCGCCAGACTTAATTGTTAGAGCCGTTAAGGTTTTATTATCGGCAGCGAATTACTTAGTGTACACAGAGTGGTTACGTTCCAGCTAGCTTCAGTCGGTAAGTGCGTGACTCTTAACCCCCATGCTTGGATGTGATATAACATAATGTGTACTTACAATCAATCTCTTCTTGTTAAATAATACAATGCTATAAGTTTTACTTAATCGTCACATAAGAGGTCTCGATTGGCGAGATTAACTCTTTACGTCCTTATCCCTGGCGTTTATCTCATTGTCTGCGTCCCGGAAGCTTCTCAAAATTTTACACATATACACAATTGTTGAAGATCAATGTTTTATACACTGTGATCTGTCCATCTCCATGAGAGCAACAGATTTCCTTATTTACATTTCGTGCGTATCGTGAGGCGATGACGTCACGCTGCCATTTTATACATTATATTTTTTTTATTATTTTATAACATTCTTTTAGGGCAGTATTGTTCCATTTTCTTTGACTTGATTTACTTAGCATTAAATCCTGCGTTATGTTCTAAAGATAACTGCTTTCCAATAATCGCAAATGAAAGTGCTCTCTGATACTGATGAGCACTGAAGGACAGAAAGCCTCTCATTATGCTGGGCAGGGGTTGAGGGGAATCCAGCCCGTATTGGTTCTGACGCACAACACCGTACGGGCGATCAGAAGACTCTGTAGAAATGCAAAAAGGGGTATTTAGATCTGTGTCTAGCAAACGCCAGTGTTCACAATCATATACACATCCTTGTTTCTGCCTGAACACGCCCAAACCAAGCAGTACTGCGGAAGAATGCAGTGGACAGGGTTTACAAGCAGTATTTATTCCTTCCATACATTTGGCCTTCGCCCCTAGACGCGTCAAGAAGGGAGAGTGGCGCCATCTGGTAGCAGACACTTAGCGCCTCTCTTCATTTCCTTGTTTTCTTAAACCTCCTCCCACACAGTCGTATATCATCTCGCTGGTCCAATATCGCAACTCCTGTGAGCTCTCTCTTTATCGCATCAGTCTGTAAGAGGCTTGAGCATTTGCTGCAGATTGTCACGACTTTTCGTAATTTCTTTCGCTGTCTGGTGCTCCTTGTATTTTGGGCTCTTACTATACATCCTCTGTATTTGAAGCTTCGACTTTAAAGAAACTCAACGGTCTCATGTCACAAGAACTAACTCATATTAGTATTCACAACTTCAGTGCTTCGTGTAAGTGATATAACCTCACTTTTGTGAAAATAAACATTTTCGAAAAATGTTCCACGTAAAGAGTAATTTAGGGAGATGGATTTGCATTTTCACCTCAAAAGCCACATTATGAATGGAGTTGGTGTCTCCCTTTGTGGTCCTAGGAAGTATCGAACGAAGGTTCATTTCTCATTGAGAGTCTCATTGATTTCGTTATCTTCTGACTTTCAATTTGCCCGACTTTTAGTTCTGGTAGCAGTAGAAGCGATTCTCGATGAACCTTGTTTTCTTTATGGAACTCAATATGTACATTTCAATAGAATGAACGTACCTTGTGCATATATTTTAATCAAACTTAAAGATACTGAACATAAGTACCAAGTTTGGTATTTAACCGACTTTCGTTTTTGAGTTATGCTGTTCTCACACACACACACCCGCACACGTGCGCGGACATTCCACCCAAAAATCGATACCGAGATTTCACCGCATATAGAGTTTTGGGACTCAATGAATTCCAAGAAACTGGTAGATTACATCTGACGATAAATGAAGTAGGGAAAACCATACTTAAATAAGTCCATTGAGCTACTTGACATTCTTGTCAGGATATAGGAAAACCTCAGGAAAACTTGAACTTAAATACTAATTTGGTACTTATCAGTATTATCGCTCTTGAGTGCGCACGCACACACATGCGCATATTGTTTTTAAAAGTTTGATCAGTTACATTCACATGACTTTCTCAACCCATTCTTCAGCAAACTAATATTTCAAATAGCTTATTCTTCTATGTAGTCGAGATAAAATTTGCAAAAATATCCCAATAACAATGTTTCCGTGTAGATACAAAGGAAGGATTAAGCAATAGTCATAGTCATAGCCTGTTATCTTTGCCAGACCAGCAGAGAGTTGATGTCTTCCATTCCATTTCTATCTACACTACAACAAATTATTCTTATAAAACCTTACTCTGCTATCTACGGCATATTAATATAAAGGATAATAGAAATAATATTTATTTATTTCCTTTAAGGTAAAAGAAAAATAAGGAAATACACTAGACTAAAGCAATAGTTAAATTTTATAAAAGCTATATGATACTCTTAAATTCCGTTCTCTTTGCTTGACCAGTAGATATAAAAACGAATAACGACTTCCCATTGAGGAAAGTATGAGTATGGAACATTAAAAATATATATTTCGTTTGTCATGAAAATATCGTAAACATATAGCATTTTCATCAAAATCGTTAGAGCCATTTTGAAGAAAATCAAAATTTTCGAAAAATGTTCCATGTAAAGAGTAATTGGGGTTGCGGAGATTTTCTGAAAAAAATCTTCGTGTCGCATCCTTAAATACCAATTTAATCTAGTTTTCGTTTTTGAGCTACGCTGCCATAGACAGACATGGACATGTTTATCAAAATGTTTTGTTTTTATTCAGGGGGTCTCTAAACATGTATTTCCGGTGATATCTCGATATCGAATTTTTGGGTAGAAAACAATAACTTCTCTACCCACTATGTACATTATGCATACTTGGTAGAGGAAGTAAAAATGTACATTAAATAAATTGTGTGTTTTAACAAGATCTAAATCTTTTGTATATTAACACTTTTTCTATCTCTTACAGGTTACTAGGTATACAAAAGTCTCTCGGAATGTATGAGATTTCAGAGACTATTCCCAGAAAATAAAAATACATTTTAATTATCTTGAAAGTTTCTTAAACCTATGGTATATTAATAAAAATCTTTAGAGCCGTGTTTGGAAAAATCAAAATTCCGAACATTATTCCAAGTAAAGGGAGTTCATTGAGGTGGATACTCTTGAGAATATTTGTGACGCACCTATTGAAAATACTGAATGTAAACATAAACATCGGTATTTAATTTTTCGTTTTTGAGTTATGTTATTCACAGACATACACGAAGCTTTTTCTAAAAATACATGTTTTGAATTCAGAGGACCTCAAAAATATACGTTCCGGTAAAATCTCGACATAAAATGTTTGGATGGAACACAATACTTCCCTTACTATAGTTGAGAAAGTAAAAACCGAATATGAGTTTCCATTTGCTTAAAAAAAATAAAAGCATTAAAACCAATATCACGGAATATCTCGGAATTCATTTATCTGCACTAAAAGATGCAAAATTATGTGTTGGGTGCACGATTTGATTTTTTGGCGCAGCAAGTTTTGCCTTTCTCTTACGGTTTACCAGTTATGTACAATTCATGCAAAAGCAAAGAATTTTAATGGCTATTTCCAGAAATTTTAAGATATAATTTAATTTGTCACAAAAATAGCTTAATTCTTGTGGTATTTTAATGAAAATGGTTAGCCATTTTAGAGAAAATCAACATTCCGTGTAAGTGTAATTGGGGTGGGGTGATTTCCTTGAAAATGATGTACTTAAATATCAAGATTGGCATTAACGGATTTTTGTTTTTGCTGTTTACAGAGAGACACATACGCGTTTCTGAAAATGCTTGTTTTCAGTTTAGGAGACTTCATAACATCTCGGATCTAATTTTTAGGTGGAATGCAATAATATGTACATTTTACCATGTAGACCGAATATAAAGGAATTACTTGATTTCATTAATATTTACCATCGAAAAGGAACAAAATAAAAAAAAAAATCCGACGTGTTCCATTCACATGACCTTTGTAACAAATTAATTATTGTTAATAATCTTATTCTTCTACCTCCTTCATGCTAATGGAGAGTATTAGTAGAAGCGGTCTTACTACTTAGTGCCTTGTGAGTAAAAGGGGCGCAGTCTGGTTTGTGCGCCCGGTCCGAGCGGACGCTACCAGGAAGCTCTAGTGTTGTTTACAAGTGGTGGTGCAATGACAGCGAGTGAGTGCAAGAGGGACTTACCGCGCTTTGTCTACAACCCTTTGTCAATACTTTTGTGTTATATTTGTGTGTTACAGAGTACTTTCTCTGTGAAAAATGGAAATGTACTCCAGGAAGAATACAATTAGAGTTAAATTTGTGTTAAATGCAACGAGACCGACAGCTTATGAGGTACATGACTTTATTGCTGATACCTTACGGTTAAATGCGGAACAAGTGGACACCATTCAGTTAATCGCCAGTGAACGGGCAATTTACGTAAAACTGATATCAGCACTCCTGTTAGAGAAGACTTTAAATACCTTCTCGGACGAAACGAATTTCACCTACATGAATGGGGAAATAACTAAAGTAATACTTGACCACGCGACCGGTAATGCGCTATCTGTGCGTGTTTTTGACGTTAAACCTGAACTTCCGAATGAGGTGTTAAAGCAAACACTGCAACGTTATGGGAGAGTGTATGATGTCCGAAAAGAACAATGGGGCCGTCATTATCGTGTTCCAGTGTTTAACGGTATACGTACGGTTAAAATGCAACTGAAGACGACTATTCCTAGCTTTCTTGTCATTGGCAGCTATAGATTATCCGTGTCTTATGCTGGACAGCCACGCTCATGTTATGTCTGTAATAGTGTGGAACATCTGAAGGAAGTCTGCCCTCACCGCTCCACTAATATGCGCACGGTGACTGTTGGACATCGGAACGACTTGGCACCCGTTTCTCCGGTAACTGACCAGCAGAATGACAGTTTCCCACCTTTGAATGTCCGTGTACAGCCTTCCGTGTCAATTAAACCTCAGCAGCATAGTGCGACCCAGGATGAGTCCATGCATGAGCAGCATAGGGAGTATGCAACTGTGCTCCGCGAAGTCGCGGGTAAACGCGGTTTTCCGCCCACCTCCGAGGGGAGAGAGCAGGTCGGTTCTGATCCACTAGTTGTTGATGTAGCTGCAGGGGTAGAGAAACGGCCGACTGGACAACAGAGTGGTAAGCGCGCAAAGCTCCGCAAAACGAGTGGTGCAAAATTGTCCAGGAGCAGCCAGCTGGAAACTGAGCAAGACATGGAGGCAGAACAGCAGTACACTATTCCGGCAGAACAGCCTATACCACAGCCAATGACGCCAGTGGCATCGACTTTTTTGAGCGAGCCGCAGACAGCAGTGTCGTCTGCGTCGCTTAGCATGGAGGAAACAGCAAGCAGGTCGTCATGCGATTCCCGGGATGCTTGAAGGGACGCAGGGAGTTCTAACTGTGGTGATGGTGGAGGGCTGGCACCAGGGCAGAAAGCTGCGCAATTCCCAGAGGAGGTTACTGTTGAGGCCCGCTCTGGGACCAGTTGTCCCAACGTACCTCCTGATATCCGAGTCACAGTTTCATCTGTGGGACGGGGGTCTTGTTCTGCACGAGACCCTAGGCTAAAAGTACGCGAACTGCAACACAGCCACTCCGGGGATAGCCAGTCTACTCCCGCGGAGTACGCAGTTCTACATCCAGCAGTGGCGACCGGTGGGACCCAACCTTCTTGTTCCGCCCCGGTAAAGATAGATACGGACCCGTTACTTCTTCCTCCGCTTGGAGGGGAAGGAAGGAGTTCTTCTGATGAACCGAGGATTCGCGGAAATTTGCAACACATATCTCTTCAGATGGAGACAGTGACACCAGCCAGTAATGTTCGTAGTATTGATAGCAGGTATTTGATGGTGCTGTTCTTGCTGGTACTGTCCTAGTGCTCGTGCCATCTTAGCATGATTTATCTGCAATCAATAGCGACTTTAAATGTGAACGGTTGTCGCAATCTTGTGACACAGAAACTGCTCAACACCTTCCTCGGAGTGAATAACGTTGATATCTGTTTTCTGCAAGAAGTAAACACTTATAATTTGGATACTCTTTATGGTTATAACTATAAAGTCAATCTGGGATCAGACGGAAGGGGCACGGCCATTGCCTATCGGGAAGGTCTTCAATTACAGAACTTTCAAATGGACCCCTCGGGGAGGATCATCTCTGCGACCTTAGATGATATTGCGTTAGTGAATATATACGCTCCTGCAGGTACCCAACATCGACAGGAACGAGAGCGGTTGTTTCAGAATGATTTAATTCCACATTTACAGCATGCTAAGGAATGCTTCCTCGCAGGTGATTTTAATTGTACGCTGCATGCTAAGGACCAAAAAGGTGCGCCCAACTTCAGCACTATGTTACATCAACTAGTGACGCAGCTCCAGCTTCAGGATGCCTGGGAAATAAAGTATGGCGCTGCTGTAACATTTACCTTTCTTCGTCACAACTCTGCATCTCGATTAGATCGTATATATGTTTCTCCAGGGATATCTACTGCTGTACACCGCATTTGCGTTATTCCGTTGGCGTTTAGCGACCATCATGCCGTCAACTGTCAACTCCAGGTTCAGCAACTCAGCATTCGGAAGGCCGGCCGAGGTTACTGGAAGATTAATAACGCCATTTTAGAGGATATCGAAGTCATGGAGCACTTTAAAGTTAAATGGAACCAGCTACAAACCTCCTTCAGAACCACACCCCGGAAGAGTGTTTGGTGGACTGAAATTGCAAAACCGGCGATCCGCTCGTTTTTTAAATACTGGAGCATTTTGCGGGCACGGGCGAAAAAGGAATTGCTGCTTTTTTATAACGAGGCCCTGGGGGACATGTGTGCGAAGCAACGAGAGGGCTGTGATGTGACGGCAGCGATCAAACGACTGGAAGAGATTATTAAGATGAAACAATGACAGCACCTAGATAGCCATAAAGTCCGAGCTAAGGCCCGGCACATACACGATGAGGAGCGGCATTCATTTTATTATTTTGCTAAAGAAAGGAAGGAGGGGCGTGCAAAATATCCAGAAGTCCTTCAGAATGTTGTCACTGGAGCCCCATGCTCTGGGACCAGAGCCATTCTTCAACTTATCGCGGATCATTTCCAAGCTTTGTTTCACGAGGAACCAGCACAAGGCACATCGCATATGTATGCTGATCGTCAGCTATTTAAAACTGACGTCTCGCAAGACACCTCAGAGATGCTAACCAGCCCTATCACCGAACGTGAAGTGTTAGATGCTCTTCTCCAGGCGAGTCAACACACGTCTCCGGGTCCTGATGGACTGTCCTATGAATTTTATAGGACGTGTTGGCCAATCATAAAGCACGCAATCATGCCAATCTTTGTGGAATTGTGGGATACAGCTTCTTTTCCCGACACATTTGCGGATGGAATTATAGTATTACACCCAAAGGCAGCTCGGGCAACCACAATGAATGATTATCGTCCAATAACATTGCGCGGACTATAAAGTATTCGCTAAAGTATTAGCTAACAGACTGAAAGGTGCTTATGCTGAAATATTAAATTACAATCAGGCGGCAATGTCACAGAAAAATATCATTGCAACGTTAGTGGAACTTCGGGATGTACTAATGCAGCTCCGAAAGGAACATCAAGTAGCAGCTTTGATCAGTCTCGATTTCCAAAAAGCTTTCGATAGAGTGCACCATCAATATTTATGGAAATGCTTGGAAGCAGCACATTTTCCTGTGCCGACGGTTCAACTGATTCAAGGTCTCTACAGAACAGCGAAGTCTCGGGTGTTTTGGAACGGATGGCTCTCCATCCCGATTCAAATCAGCCGGTCAGTGCGTCAGGGGTGCCCTTTATCTATGGGACTGTTTTGCCTGTCATTAAATCCTTTACTTCAGATTCTTCAAGACACCCTCCGAGGAGTTACTGTGTATAATGAGCGCTTCACTGTCACCGCCTATGCTGACGATGTGACAATTGCGGCTGTTGATAACCTAGATATGGCAGCATTACAGCATGGCCTGGAGGTGTATAAGGGATTGTCAGGTGCAGCGTTAAATGAGGCCAAATCGGAGATATTGGTAGTCGGAAACTGGCCGGAGCCGCTTAATCCGTTGGGCATGAAACTTGTTTCCACTACACGAATCCTGGGTGTCTCCTTCACACCGCCTGCGGTGCCATTAGTAGTTAAAGCGGGCGTTAAACACTACCAAAAAAAATGTCTCCTTCATGGAAAATGTGAACGACACCATTACTCTTAACTGGAGGGATAAAATCAACCACCTACGATATTCCTTATCCATTGAGCGGACTCGAAATTTGAATTTGCTGCAGCGCATCTGGTATATTCATACCTATGGTCTCAGTCAAATTTGGTATTTAGCACAGCTTCTGCCGATTACAAAATATGACGCACAGAGAATTGAACAACTTATCGGTTATTTCTTATAGACTGGCAAAGCATACAGGGTGAACAGACCTCAACTACGCTTGCCACGTTCCCATGGTGGATGTGGATTAGTGGACGTCACAAAGAAATGTTTGGCATTATTGGGGAAAACTGCCATCCGATCACTCAGTGGTAATGGTTCAGCAATCGATAGAGCGTTCTGGGAGGAGCAATTGCAAGATCCTGATACGGTACGTTCCGGCTTTAAACCTATCGTCACACATTTGAAGCGCCTTCTGGACACAGGCACGGAGATCACAGCATTTGAGCAAACCCGGAACCACTACCGTCTATTGACTGCCGCTCCGCTTGCTCCTAGGATTGAAGAGAAACATGCTCGGAGATGGAACATTATTTGGCAGAATGTCTGCTGTAAGCATATTTCAACTGATTGGCAAGAGACGGCTTATGAAGTGTTAAATGAGACCATACCTACAGCAGAAAAACTCTGGCGACATGGGCGAGTACAATCTAACCTCTGCGCAGTCTGCTCCAACGTTGATACTTTGGAGCATCGCCTTATATCGTGTCGGCAGGTTGCTGACATTTGGTTGGTGCTTAATAGCTATCTAACCAAATGGTGCCAGCCAGAGACCCCGCCGTGCCTGGAGAAACTCTGGCGCCTGGAATTTCATTTCTCGAATACCTACCTTCAACGTAGTGTGATTTGGTTGGTAGCGGGAACACTCCATTGGATTTTTTTTTTGGTAGTGTTTAACGCCCGCTTTAACTACTAATGGCACCGCAGGCGGTGACACTGATGATACATGAATGATGATGGAGCACCGGTGGAATGCGATGGCGGGGGAAACCGGAGTACCCGGAGAAAACCCGCCCCAGCGCCGTTTTGTCCACCACAAATCTCACATGCGGTCGCTTGGGATCGAACCCCGGCCGTCTAGGTGAGAGTCGAGTGGTCTAACCACTCGGCCACGGCGCGGCCTTCCATTGGATTTTGAAACAGAATATCGACACTGTGGCAAAGAGGGAAGACTGGTTTGGCTTCCTGAGACAAGAACGATGGAAAGTGATGAAGTCCGGATTTATCGGCGATATGCAGCCATTTATCACCATGTTTGAGGTTACCACCTAATATTGTTAGTCCCTCGGTGGACTATCACCTCCACACTAAGAAGCACTGACAATGTTGTTAGGTTCAGCTTCCCGCTTCTGTGATTAAAAAAGAAACTATTATGGTCAACTAGCATTAAAAAAAAAGAAAAAAAATTTGCCAGAATTGAAAAAAAAAATGTAACTATTCGGGCTAAGGATTCATTAACCCGATATTAATTATGTTTATTTTTTGTGGTTTAGTTTTAGATGATGGTTTATTTGCACTGATTTGTAGTTATTTAAAAAAAACAAAAAAACGGTAATACAGTGACAGATTTGAAATGATAAAAAAAAAATCTAAGGTCATACCTTCTCCTTTGAAAAAAAAAAAAAAAAGACCTATTCTTTTATATATTTCACACTAATCAAAACCAACATTAGCAGCAGTGATTTTGTTACATATTTTCAAGGAGAATAAGGGAATACATTATGCTAAAACACTAGTCAAATATTTTAAGAGCTGGCAGCTGAATGATAAAAAAAAAAAAAAAAAAGGGAAATAAGTGAACACACTAGGCTAAACTCACATTCAAATGTTTTAAAATGTGGTTATTATGGAACTGAAATCCGTTTCTTTACGTGGGCAGAAGTTGAAAAGTTCCAGCATGAGAAATGTATAAATATTTTAAAACTGAAATTAATACAAGGAATATCTTGAAAACAGTCAATTCCACGAAAAAAATGTATATGTCATAAATAATATATTTTGACGAGATCTACATTTTTTGTGCAGTAAGATTGTTATTTATTTCTTACGGTTTACCGGTTATGCAAAATTCATCGAAAATAAAGTTGTCTTCAGAAGGCATTCCCAGAAAATTCAAGATATAATTTTATTTGTGATGGAAATGGCTTTAATATGTGGTATTTTAATGAAAATCATTAGAGCCATTTTTCACAAAAACAAAATTTTCAAAAATTTTCCATACAAATGGTAGTTTGGGGTGGGGGGATTTTCTTGAAAATCTTCGTGTTTCATCCTTGGAAGATACCAAGCTTTTGGTATTTAACGGTCTTTTCGATTTTGAGCTATGCTGTCCACAGACACACACACATACAGACATACACAACACACACACACACACACACACTCATAGACTCAAAGATCTCAGAGTATAGATAACGAGAATTAATTGTGGAATAAAAAGTCTTAAAATCACCATAAACATTGATAAGTGGGTAACAAAACTTGCAAGAAAAAGACAGGAAGAGCAGGCAAGAAGAAGGATGGAAAGATAGGCAACTAGAGCTTGGAGATACAGGCAACAGTGAAAGAGCGGTAAATTTTAATAACTTAAAAAGATCACAACTCAAGACAGGAGACCCAGAGGAGAAAACCGGATGTGACGTAAAGCAGGGGACCAACAGACAGGCAGAAGCTTCCCAGCAAGCGAACGAGCCGGCAACACAATAACTGAGATGACCACACGCTAAAAGCAAGAAGGAGAGCGCCACATGACTAAAGGCGGAGACAGAGACACCTAGCGACGGACAACAGACAATGAAGATCAAGGCCCATCTTGCGCCACGAATAGAAAACCGTCACGTTGCAACATATTACGGAGATACAACAGAGCAACAAAGTAATACAAATCTTTGATACATGTTGAAAAATAGAGAGGCATGCATATGACAGCTTGAGTGAAGTGCCGTTTCATATTTTCGCTATTGTGAGTATTCTTGGAATATTTCATATAAATTGAATAATTGTTCTTCTTGATCAGTGTGTTGATGTTTTGGGATTCTTTTAAGGGTATTTATTAATTAGTGATATTTCTGTTATTTTAACTGACCAGTATTGTTATTTGAAAAAAACGTATTTTATAGTTCATAGGAGGCCATGTTTATAAGTATATATTGAGGCTACCTAACCTATTGAATTTATAACAAATTGTAGTATCGAAATTTCAAAACTAAGGTGATTGGTGTTATATACCACCCATTAATTTAAATTATAAATAAGTGGACAAGATAAGAAGGCACAAAATGATGAAATACTCCATAATTCTCCCAATATGTTAATAAATGTCACAGAAGAAAGTGGTAATCTTAAAAGGAACACCCTGGAAGCTGTTAGTGACCTGAGAAAATATTTTGTGGAATTGAAGTATATTGTGGAAGATAATAAAATAATACTGGAACTAGAGGCAAAAGTTGTAGGAAAAAACTCCGTTTTGACTGCTCTCCAAGATAATGGACGACGACATAAAGATAGCAGGATGAAGGTCATCCATTTCCAGGACACTTACGGACCTTTATATGGAAAAATGAGTGATCTACAAAACGTGAGCAATGTTACAGACGAATCACTGAATAAGAAAACTGAAAATGGTAGTCTAGGGCTGTCGCCGCTTGGGCTGACTGATAGGAAAATTAATATGAGTGTTGTCAGCAATGCGAGCCAAGTGTTTCCTCCATTGGTCATCCAGTTGATGAAGAATAGCAGGAAGGTGTTTCATGTCGGTAATAGCCAGAACAGTATGGTTATTGTAGCCGTGTTGATAAGCATGTGTCATCCGTCTAAGAAAAAACATATGTTTACTGGCAAGCGATTGTAAAGCTTTGTGGTAAACATCCCTCAACGCAGGAGCAGCATATAACAGTTGCTGCAGAATTACAGTATTATAGAGTACAAGTTTGATCCGCAGAGAGAGATGTTTGGAAGTGAACAGCACACGAAGTGCTCCGAAAGTCTGACGAGTTTTCTTACGAACATGCTGAATATGACGATATCAACTGAGCCGGGAATTAATATGAACACCCAAATATTTAGTGCTGTATGAAACAGGAACAACTTGGCCATGTAACGTGCATACAGCTGGATGTGCATGGCAAAAAACGAAGAATGTGGCATTTATCAGAGTTTATACGAATCCTCCAGGCCTCCAGAATTTATTGAAACGGCTAAAATAGCCTTGTAATTCACGATCCAAATGAACAGCAGAAGAATGAGAATGGAGAATGACGGTGTCATCTGAATAAGTCGCCAACTGAATTTTAGTACGAAGGGACTTATCGAATATATAAAAGTTATAAAGAAACGGGGCCAAAACAGACCCCTGTGGCACTCTCTCATGAATATCCCGGAGGGGTGAGGAGCGACCTAATATGCGAACAGAAAACTTCTTGGATAGGAGATATGATGCAAGCAAATGAATAAGTGCATCAGGGATTTTTGCATCGAAGCAAATTATAAATAAGGACGTCATGCCAAACTGTGTCAAAAGCTCTGGTAAGGTCCAAGAAAGTAAGCGTTGCCTTGTTATTGTCGGTCTTAACCTTCCGGATATAGTCTGTAATCCTAGCAACTTGAAATTCTGCTGATTTTTTACCTAGTACATGCAAACTGGTGATGTGGAATGTGGGGATGAAGATGTAGATATAAGCGTTTCTCGTACAGTTTTCCTAGTGTAGACAGAAGACTAATAGAACGATAGGAAGAGGAAATATGTGAAGATTTTCCGGGTTTCTGGATAGGAATAACCGTTGTAATTCTCCATTACGCTGGGAAGTACGCACATTGAAGATAGAGTTGAATAAATGCAACAAACAAGCGGTTCCTTTCTTTGGCAGAGATTTAAATTGCTCAACAACAAGGTGGTCAGGCCAAGGAGATTTTCTGGTACACATTCCATGTAGCACACAATTCCGTGAAGTTTGTGAAGGAACATGGCTGGGCAGGAGGTCAAAAAAAGAAATTCACAGATAACAGTCAAGATACTTTGATTGGAAGTGAAACAGTGAGGGTTGGACGGATGAGGCTGAAATTATTCAGCATAATGAATAACCAGAGTGTCAGAGATATCTGCTGGAGTATAGACGGTACCACGTGCAGTATTGAGAACCGAAATCTTAGGTCGCGGACATGAGGGGCGAAGGATCCATGGATGTCTTTTCTCTGCGGCATCCTGAATTTTGAGGAGAAAAACACGTCCTGACATGTGCGGATGTGTTGCTTCAAAATGGTCGAGTGTCTGTTATACTCCATCTTGTGACCGGGGTCCCTACTACGCGAGCAAAGAAGGCGAGCACGGTGTTTGGCTTGCACAAGTCTGAGCCGGTCGGAGAAATCTGCAGACTGAACTGATTGGGCGCATATCTGAACGGTATTGAAGCTGTTGTGTGCCTCTGCAAGGTGTGCGTAAAAGTGGATACAAAGGAATCGAGTTCAGGCTGTGATATATCAGCAAAATGGGAAGGAGAGGGTAGAGAAGCATTAAGGTACTCTTTTTATGCAGACCAGCTATTAGTCACAACAGGAATAATTGGAGGCTGCACACGAGGGGAGGAAGCATTTATGGCCATCAGGACAGGAAGATGGTCAGATGACAAATCAGGAATGGTATATACGGAGCAGGAAATCGACTGCAGGTCAGAAATCAAAATATTGAGTATATCCTCAGAGCCGCCGGAATGCATTGGGTGGGTGTATCCGGGGAAATATAATCATAATGATAGCGTTCGGAGTGATGAACTAAGGTCGTCCCAGCGGGATTGTTCGTTCGAGCATGCCATTTCTTACGTTTGGCGTTGAAATCATCACTAAGCAGAAACTTCCACGAGTGAGTTATAACATCCAGATCGTGGAGATAATCGACAAGCTTAGTAGTAGGCGGACGATAAACCGACCCAATGGTGGCCTCCGCGCCCCGTATCAGGAGTCTGACAGCAGTATAATAGACGGACTTAAGCGCAGCTGGAGTTGGAACACAAACATGAAGAATATAGGATTTAATATAAATGCAGGTCCCGCCAATGGGCTGAGTGGAATGAGAATGACGATAGAATGTATAATAAGGTATGCTGCCAATCTGACGCGAAGTGCTGGGGGTCTTGAGGGACGGAAAGTTGGCAGATGTGAGAGGAGGACAGACAGTGGTTTGGTAACAGATTGATGAGCCGGGAAGAGTTGGAAACAGCTGTGGCATAGGAAAGAGGTCGTGGGCACTGTTTATAGTTGGCAGTATGAGCACCGGAATAGTTTGCATAGGTGCCAGGAAGATGAAGATCTTTGCGGCAGTCTGCTGTTGCATAATGTCCGGCACATTTGACTCAGCGTGGATGCAGTGCTCAATTATGTGAATTGTGACCAAAATGCTGACAGCGGTAGCACTGCGTAGGACCTCCACATCGAATGTAATCTTCAATACTGACTTTCAAATGAAGCAAGTATTTAAAAGACTTTATTTTCAAGTTGTTTTCGCACTGTTGCATAGTAAGTATCCATAAGTATCCAACCTTGGTTGCCAGATCCACGCTGTTTCTATAAGTTGACGTATGTGCAGAATTTGCAGCTCGTGTTTGATGTCATCTAAAGGAGTGTCAGGAAATATGCCTTTTAAGTGCATATCGAACAATTTCATGTTCGGAGTGAAAGTATAAAACTGAAGTTTTTCATTCTCGAGAAAATGCTTGTCGGTGGTGAAATCTGAGAAAGTATCCAGAAGAAGTTTGAGACCATTTCTCATGTAGCTCGCACGAAGAGGAATATTGAGCCTCGAAGAGAGGGTAATCATGAGAGAAGAAAATATGTTGTCATGGCAGGCAGCGACAAAAATGGGTGGGGGTTTGGGCAGTTGTGGGTCTGATATTCCAGACTCTGTACAGAAACAGAGGGCAATGATTCGTCCATAGGAAGACTGGAGTACTAGTTTTGTGTATATAAGGTGAAGTTAGAATTCACAGTCGAATGGGGCGCTTAGGTTGTTGCTAACCAGCAGCAGTGTCATCGTTCATAGATGAAGAGCGAGCACGCTTTACGTCAGGTTCAGGTTCGTCAAGCCCAGTGTCAACATCGTGCGTATCCACTGAAGCGTTGCGACAATCCATCGGTAGAAATACTATGTGACCGATGTGTCACAAGCTTGGTGCGTGAATATGTGCGATCGGCGGCTTTAATGGTAATATATAAGAACCTTATTGTGAAATACGTTGTGTAGCACTATCATCCGCGGGCGCATTGCACCGTGAGGATTCCTTGACCACAAGGTATGGTATCAAACAGATGATAAACAAACACACTAACGAAGAAAATAATTCTGAAAAACAAAATAAACAAATCACAATGAAGTCGCAGTAAGTTGAACGAAAAATCTCCAAGCAAACAATACACACGATAAGTATGAGAATAGCACTTGTTAACATCCCCTCGGGTCGGCACACGTTCCGAGAATAAAGATAATGGAGATTCACCTATTGTGAATGCACAAATTGCGCCATCTAGCGAGGTAGCAGAAGCAACACCTGAATATAACAGGTAAATCGTACGATCTTACAGGAAACAGAAGAAACTGTACTCGAAAGCTGTCTCCATGGGGCAAATATCCAAGCCAAGGCATAAATTATTTATCACATCAAAGAATAACGAATTACAAGAAGAAATCAAAAAGGTAATAGAGGAGAATGTCAATCCAACGGAATTGAAAGTTGGTATACCTTCTCTCAAATCCTTAAAGGATGGTAGAATTCTAATTGAAAACAAGTGTAAAGAAGAAATTCAAGTAATTAGAGAAACAGTTACTGAAAAGTGTGGCCAACACATGGAAACACAAGTTCACAACCTCAGAAACCCAGTGTGATTATATATAATCTCCTTGATGATATAATAGTAGACAAAATGGAATGTGTAATAAATTCTCAGAATCCTGAGCTCGGTCTTAAACCAGGTGATATAAAACCAAAATTCATCTTGTACACAAAAAAGTATGCTGAAAACATAATTGTGGAAGTAACCTTAATTACGCGTAAGCAACTCCTGGGAAAAAGATTGAAAATGGGATAGAACATGTGCTATATATGTATATGACTATTTAGTAGTCAGAAGATGCTACAATTGTTGCAAATTTGGGCACAAAGCAAATTAATGTGGTCTTGAAGAAACATGCCAGCTATGCGCCGAAAAACGTAAAAAGGAATGCATGGTCACATTCAGCTCTTTTAAATGCCTCAATTGTTCCATGTACAACAAGCATTGCACTGGGGACAAAATACCTGTAAATAATTCTTCACTTGAGAGGAAATGGCCTAGTTTACAAAATGCAATAATAAGATATGCACAACTCATCGATTATTAAATATGGCTGCAGTCAACGATAAACCCAAAGATTGTTCATAATAAAAACAGCCCAACAAAAAACATTCAAGTGAACTTACAACAGTCAAGAACAGCAACTAGAAACTTAATGCAGATAATACAACTTTTATCAACGGACATTGTATGTCCAGGAACCTTGCCTAGTACGGAATCAAATAACCGATATATCACGCAAGCACTGCATATTCTACAAAGGAAATAGCAAGAAACGAGGCACCACAATAATAGCAAACAACAATATTGACGCAGTACTCATAAACTAACTTTCTGATGAAGACACCGTAATCCTTGAAATTACTAATGACAACTTTAGCTGCCTGTCAATAAATATGTATTACTAAAGAACTTAATGATAACCTCACAAAAATAAATAATACATTTCTATTCAGCAAAGATAAAGGACTTCTAATTACCATGGATAACAATGTTAGATCCATACCATGGCATTATCTTATTACTAACGAAAGAGGACAATTGGTAAAAACTTTTATGTCAAACTATCTGTAGTTAATGGATCAGAACAGCATTCGAACAACGTTTCAAAGTCCAACAGGATCCAGTAATATTGCCTTAACAGTAACTGACCATACACTAGTTACAAAGTTACAAGAAGGGAGAATCAGTGAAGAAGCGAGCTGTTCTGATCATAGCTTTATAACATTCAATCTAGGAAGCATAGGTCGTAATAAAAAGTCTTAATTTCCACAGTCTAAAATACATAACAAGTGATGAAAGCTGCATCAAATTCCAGCAAAATTTTATAAAAGCAGCTACAAACCTGTGTTGTAGTACTGATAAAACTGTAAAACTAGGAGATCAGGATAAAGATTTAATGTCTTCTGTGGAAACAGTAGCTAACACTAAAGATAAAGTAGATGAATTTCATAAGATTGTATATGAACATACATTCAAAATGTTATAATTCTCCAAAAAATAAATTAAAAACAAATCGGTACCATGGGGGACACAAGAACTAACCATCCGCAGAAAAAAAGACAAACGCATTAAGAAGGAAATATCAAAAAATTAAAAATAATAATGAAGTGAGGGAACAATACAAAAAAATTACATTTTGAAGAAAAGAAAAGATAACAAACTCAAATCTGGAAAGAAAAAAGTAAGATTCCGGAAAGAATATTGCAATTTGACAACAGCAGTAAATCCATGGAATGAAGTCTACAAAATAGCAGCAGACAAGATGAGAATACTCCAATATCACTTCTACTTAAATACGACGGATCAATGGCTTTAAACATACACGAAATCATGGAAAGCATGTGGACCACTTCACACCTGCTGGTGACCACGATAGCAGTGAATTCCAATAGCAATTATGAATCTTGACCAAGAAACCACTAGAAACAAACGGCGAAATTGACTTCCAGGACGAAATTGTTAAGGTTATAGAGTGCATCAATCTTAAAAAGATTCCAGGTGAAGATGGTATAACCAGCGAAATCCTTCTTTATGTCATTAAGACTTTCTCATTGTATGTAACAGCAATATATACTAATTGCTTAAGACAGGGATGCTTTCTAAAGGTTTGGAAAAGAGCAACGATTATCCCTATACTACAACCAGGCCAAGAAAACAGCCTGGAAGTCATCAAGTATACATCAATTAGCTTATTGAAGGTAGCTGGAACAGTACTAGAGAAATTGCTTACCAACATCACACAGCTCGAATAGACTAATAAATGGTAATGAATTTGGATTTACACTTCAAAATAGCACTACTGATGCAGCTTGGGCGGTTAATAAAAATGTTGAAGAAACCATAAATAAGAGAAGGAACATACTGCTTGTAAGTCTTGGTGTAAAAATGGAATTCAATGGAGCCTGGTGGCCTGGTATTTTATACTCAATGAGACCATTCCAGTGCCCAAAAAATCTATACTCCCAGACAAAAAACTATTTTGAACAAACAATAGCCTTCTTGCATATTGAAAGAAAAATTACTAAAGGATGCCCGCAAGGAAGTTGCTGTGGATCCGGATTTTGAAACATCTACTATAGCTCACTGCTTAATGAAACTTTCTCAAAACATTCGGTAGTCCTCGCATTTGCAGATGACCTCTTACTGTCAACTTCAGGAGATACCACATTTGAAATAGAAAACTCCACCAATATTGATTTACAGAAAATTGAGAACTGGGTAAGAAAAAACAAAATGCAATTTAATAACAGAAAATCAAAAGTAATATGATATCAAGAGAAACTAGAAGAGAAAATAAAGACATGTGCATATTCCTGAACAATGATAGAATAGAGCAAGCTGAAAAAATTAAGTGCCTTGGCATAGTCATAGACAAAAGATTTAATTTCAATGAGCACATCAGATATGCTAGAGACAAATGCAGAAAATTATCCACTTACTTTCACGATCATCTAAATTAAACTGGGGTCTACGACACAAGGCTCTGGAATCAATCTACAAGGGAACAATTCTTTCCCTTCTCTCATACGGAATTCCGATATGGAAAACGGCAATTAATAAAGTATAATCAAAGTATCTTAAAAAGTGTACAGAAGCTGATAAACATTAAGATTGCCAAAGCATACCGAACAGCAACTCACAAAGCCTTGTGCATTATAACAGACCTTACACCAATCATCATCAAGCTGAAAGAAATAGCCGCACTGTATACTGCAATAAAAATTCTGTTGAAGATAGAAGTATAGAACAAGATGTGAAAGTTGATATTGGAGTCATCCTGGATCTTTTTAAAAAGAAATTAAAAAAAGGTTACATGAATAAGGATTACAACTTTGAGGTCTATACTGATGGTAGCAATAGCGAACTAGGTGTTTGCTAAGGGGCAGCTATCTCTGCTAACCAAATCTGCTAATATAACTTTAAGAATAAGTTGGACTCCGATTGCTCAAATAATTATAATCAGGCTGAACAACTAGCCATTATTAAAGCAAGGCAAAAGTTAAAAGAAATTGAAGGTCCATCAGAACAAATAAAAAATGCTGCAATATACACAGATAGCCAAATTACGATATATTCAATCAAAAACAGCACAAACCACAAAGCACTAATAGAGCATATCAGAAAGGAGATACGATTATTACAAAGCGAAAACTGGTCCACCTGGACTTTGCGTGGATTCAAGCACATATGGGCCACCTTGGAAACGAACTTGCAGACAGCTTGGCTAAAGAAGCTGCCCAATACACCAATCTTCGAATTCCATACAGCAAAATTCCTAAAAGTCAAATTACTCACCAATAGCTGGGAGAAGGAATGGAGGAACAGCTCAACGGACAACTAACAAAATCATTTTTTCCCACACTTCAAGAAAGAATTACAATTAAAAGTAGTCTTACTACCAATATAACAAGTATATCAACTGGACATGGAAAACTGCGAACATATTACCACAGATTTAAGATAGCAGTCAGACAAATGTGATCCTATAATTATAAACATCAAACAATAGACCACATTCTCTATTAGTATATCAAGTTTAAAAGTGAAAGAGAAACATTTTCAAAAAATGTAACCCTGAAAAGTGGAAAGTGGCTAATGCAAAAGAAAAAATGGTTAAAAACTTTAGAAATGACCTTTACAAATATGTGAGTTCTATTGACTTTGAATCACTTAAACCATGCGTTTATAAATTGTAAACGTCTCATAGTTCAAAGCATGTTAATACTAACTTAGAGGGTTAAAGTCAAGTATCGGATACAAGCAAATATGTAGTATTACTATATATGTAATGGAACATGAGCTAGTAAAGGATTATTTAAAAAAAAAACACACGGACTTTTTCTGAAAATAATTTTTTTTAGATTCTAAAACATGCATTTTCTGTGAAATCTCTGCATCAAAGTTTGGGTGGAATACAATACTTCCTCTACACACTATGTACATAGAACGTGTAGAGAAAGTAAAAAGAACTACCAACAAAGATGCAAATGTACAAGATCTACCTTCTGAATCAAGAAAGTGTTAGAAATGTATATCAGACAGGAATAAATGCAATTGCAACTAATAATCTAATAGATATGGATATAAATAAGAAATAAAATAACATAAAGGGAATCATGAAATTAGCAACAAATGAAGGTTTGGGATTAAAAACTAAAAACCGATGAAGGAGGGACTTAAGAATTTGGACACCCGAGATGGCCGCTGCCATTGAAAATAAGAAGGAAGCGTATAAAAATATGCTACAACTAAATGCAGAAGAGACGAAAGAGATATATACATAAAAACGAAACTATTAAAAAATGTTAGTAACAAAAGCGCATCAAGAATACTGAGAACACTTTGTAAGTAACATGGAAAATGATATTCTTGGAAGACAAGAAATAGCTTACAGAATTATGAGACATCTAAATACAGAAGAAAAATATAATGCAAAAATAAATATTATTAATGAGAATGCGTTATTGGAATATTATAAAAAATTATCTGATGTGTTGCACTCACATTGCTTTCTCTAGCTGCTCTACAAACAAACTTCTTACAAAAGATTATTCTTCTTCCTACACAATGCTATTCGATATAAACAATAGCAGAATGTTCTCATTACTTAGTTTTTAAACTTGCCCCCAAATGTAGATAAAATTAAGGAATACAGAATTCGTTGGTTGAACCTTCTAAGATGAATGAACAAGGAATGAATACCGAAACAGGCCACAAGGGAGATATCGGTGGACCAAGAGCAAGTTGAAAACTTTCGAACAGAACAGGAGATTTTCCCACTCCATCAAGAGAAGAATAATATTTACCATTGAACACACACACACACACACACAAACACACACACACACACACACACACACACACACACACAGAGGTTGGAAAGCGAATACGTGCAAATAATTTGATATTTGGTACAGAACAATAAGTAAAACATATACATATATCTCATTTTGTCCACTTAATCATGAAAAACGAAACACAAAATTTCAGGATGTAATGTGTTTTGAAAGCCCCTGCTTTATGCCTTTCTTGTGTTTACATATATCACATAACGGCTAACTTCTGTGTTTAGTACAACTCGTATACTGCCGAATGGCATTCACGTGACTCACAATGAGGAAGCGAGAGACCGATTCAGATGCAAACTTTCTTTACACAATGAATAGCTTTACATATGCTGAATTAGCGGATGTTATTTTTTTTACGGCGCAACTGGGGAACCTGCCAATGCCGCGAGGTACTGCTATCATTAGCGATTTCTCAATCGTCATCTTCCCAAAAGCTGCAGGGAGTCAAAGATCTGTGACACAGATTCTCTTAATTCCCGATTTGAAGATGTTTTAATTTTTGATATTAAATTGTAATGCTTTACATTTCTAAGAGCAATAATGGTGATTTCATAGTTTAAAGAAAGATGTTTCAATTTTTGATATTAAATTGTAATGTTTTACATTTCTAAGAGCAATAATGGTGATTTCATAGTTTAAAGAATGCAAGTGCAAAATATACTTACATGTTGGTTTGAATTATGTATTTTTTCAATAAAACAAATTTAAATAAAGTATATTAATATCATTGTCTTCAATATTTTTAAGTTGAACTCTGAACACACTTTGAAACCTAATGGATAATGCTGTATGAAAACAAAAACGTATGGTTACGTAAGCTGAAGTTTCAGACCGCTCGATATTCTTCCCTCATGTCAGATCACCTATAGTCTTGAAGGACAACGGGCAGCGGAGTGAGACTTGTTATGTAAACAATCACCGAACGTCTGAGATAGAGAATAATAGTCATCCTAAAACCGTGAAATTTTCCTCATGAACATAATTATTGAAAATAGCGAAAAAAACTGCAAATATTATATCATTGTATCGACCTCAAACACGGATACATTATTTGCACTTATTCATCTCCCACCCTTATATATCGCTTACCTTTAAAGAGGTGAATTGTGAGTTGATTTCGTAAACAATTCTTACTCCTGGTGTCTATGTTGAAACAGTACTGAGCCTTTTTAGTTCGCGTTAAATTTGAAGTAAAAAGGTTGGCTTTTAATTGTCTCGGCAATCGGGGCGTTCTACTGGGCTTATTGGGCTCTTCAGGTCCAAGCTACTAAATTGGGTTGATGATTTCTAAAATAATCCATTACTTGGATTCTCCTTATTGAATTGTAATTCACAATTCGTTCACGAAATTGCGACCACCTTCAATACCTTTCTTATTGAACGCGAAAATTATATCTCTCGCGAATTTTACACTTTGTAAGTTCCGACGGGAAATCTTTGCAGAACAAAACTTTGAACATCGAATACACAATATAGAATAAAATTTTACAAGATGTCTGCAACACTTTTGGTTAGTATATATATATATCCCCCAAATCAATTATGGCACGCTAAGCTAGCAAGAAATCACTTCCTAAAATAATATCTGCAGACAATCTCGGCACTACTCTTGATATTGCAGCATTAAAAATGCTTGGGACTTAATCCTCTCCTTTTTCTTACCTATAGCTACTGTACAATACTGGCAAATATATAATCTTTCTTTCTAACACTAATGGATGTTTCCCTACATACGCAAGTGCTGGAACCAGTATCGATCCATAATCTTCTCCATGACATTTATTTTAATTTGCGGAGAACTCATAGTCGACGAATTCTCTGGGTCATTTAACTTGCTTCAAGTACTTGAATTACTCCATTCTGAGCGATGTTTGAAGAATTTGTTACGGTTAGGTTCAATGCGGAGTATAATCGCAACCTCCTCCTAGTTTTCCGGGGGGGGGGGAGGAGGTTATTGCACAAAATTGGTTTTCTGCTACGTTACTTTTAGAACTTTCAATAACCCGCATAGTTGGAACCAATTTATTTTGTTCTGGGTGTGATTCCTGATTGAAACTTGATTTTCGAGAATTTCCTCCCTCTTTTCTGAAATTTTGATTCGCATTTTCAAATCTATTGTCATTCCCTGTGTGGAAGGGAAATTTTCTCCTGGTCTTTTTTGTGTACTCATAAACCTTGGGTTAGTTTGAATGAAATTCAACTTGTGCTCCGATGAATTTCCATCACTACGAATTTTGTCAAAGCGGCTATTTGTACCACGTCTTTGACTTTTACTATTATTATTGTGATCCTAAAATTACTTACATATTTTAATACTCTTTTTTAAAATAATTTAGCTCCTTACAGAGGTCATTGCCGTTTCTTAACCCTACTTTCTTAGTATATTTTAATTGTGTCCGTGCCCTTTACCCAGGAAATCTTTGATTTTTGTTTTCATTTTCCTGCGAAAAATTTGGATAGCTTACATCTTCTACACCATTCTCCTTTGTATCTAAGATCGTCAACAAATATATAACTGTGGCAAAATCTTTAGGTCTAGCTAACACCAAGTTGTAAATATCCTTTGGAAAATGCCTTATTACTAACTGTATAATTTCATTTTCTGTCCGTCTTGGTTTTAGGAACTTACACTTATTGGCAATTCTTAAAAAATAATCATACATCCTAGTGTCATTGCTGGGGTCAAATCTTCCAATTGATAATTTTAAGCGCATTTGGTATTGTATGGCCTATCCCCCAAAACCTTGACAAGAACCAGGGGCGGCTCGTCCTTACGTGTTGAAGAGCTGCAGCACGCTACTTTTTTTTCTTCTAAATTACATAACAGACATGCTGAAGGACCATGCAACAAACATAACACATTATGGTAGTAATAAGAAAGGCAGCACTGCCAATGACGAACTCTCGAAGCAAGGTAAACACGCAAGTTTAGCTAATGGAATGCATCCACGTGCTCAAAGCGATCAAGCACGGTAGGTGAATATTGCGCTTGCGTAGAACCTTCCCCTCTTACCCCCCCTGACGGTCGCTGTCCCATCGTTTTCGCACTGCTACGTGCTGCGTTTGGCTAAAGCACGGAATCAATGAAATCGCTACGAGTGTTAGTTCTTTTCCTTATAATCGTTTTGGCAGCAGACGAAACAGCCCTGCCACACTCACCTAAGTGCCACACTAAACATCAGAATTTAGTGAAATTAATTAAAGCGTATTACAGCGTTTTATTTTAGTTATAATAACTAATTATATCTTTGTGATACAAACTGAGCCATAAAAGGACTATTATCTCCATACCTTATTCACATTGGAACGTACAGAACATTGTTTGTTATATTGTTTGTTAACATTGGTAACCATAAGTTCATATTGGCGCAATGTGTTACTTCCGCAAATGTGAAATCTAACAGGCCCACGTGTATCACATTGAAACAAAGTGTTCTGTTGTGTAAATGTTATTCAGTGTCAGTTTTCAGTTTATTTCCAACTGTGATCGCACTTTATTATATTTCAGTATCATTCAGTGTAGGTTTGTGTTACTTTCATAGGTAAGAAAACTTTAGTCATACATAATGAATATAGTTGATGAGCTGTTAAAAACTCCCTTTTCAAGGCGATCGTTAGATGAAAAGATCAGGATAAAAAATTTAGGGCGACCTACTCCTGATCTAAAAATTGAACAGAAAGCAAAAGGAAGTAAAAATTCTATTTACACAAGAAAGTTTAACACATATATATATGACAACAGTGACTGGATCTGTGGTTGTGAAATCAGAAACGCGCTCTTTTGCTTTCCTTGCCTCTTGTTTGGAAGTACAGATTCGTGGTCTACGACTGGTGTTAAAGATCTAGGTCATGTTAATGAATATATAAAAAAACATTCAAATAGCAAGAAGCATATGAAAAACTCGCTTGACTTCTCAATGCTTGGAGGTGTAAATATTGCAACGCAGCTAAGCAGGGCATATCAAGATGCTACACAAAAACATAATGAACAGGTTGAGAAAAATAGATACATATTATCCAGGATAATAGACTGCATCAAATTTTGTGGGGCCTTTGAGCTTGCTTTGCGTGGACATGATGAGACGGAAACGTCAGATAATCCCGGCGTGTTTTTAGGCCTTATAAATCTATTGGGCAGTATAGACAGTGCGATGAAAGAGCATACCGAAAGCAATAAGGTGTTCAAAGGATTATCTAAGACCATCCAGAGTGAACTACTTGATTGCATGTTGGAAGTGTGCCACGAAGAAATTGAAAGAGAAATGAAGGAGGCAGCCTATGTTGCTATCATGGCAGACGAAACCACTGATATCACTGAAAAAATTCAGTTGGCATTAATTTTTAGATATGAAAGGAACGGCTTTATTTATGAACGGTTTTGGGGATTTTTTAATCCATCTGATCAGACCGCTAATTCTATTGCCGGTTGTATTTTGAAAGAAGTGGACACCCTTTTTAAGGATGATCGCCATAAAATCATCGCCCAGACTTATGACGGTGCGTCTGTAATGAGCGGCAACACAGGAGGCGTGCAGATCAAGGTGAAAGAACACTATCCTCTGGCACAGTATGTACATTGTTACGCCCATCAATTAAATCTGGTTATGGAGAAAGCAGCTTCTCAAAATCAGTCCGCCAGAATATTCTTCTGCAGTCTCTCAGCTTTTCCAGCATTTTTTTCAAGATCTCCACAGCGTTTAGCAGCATTGGAAGCAACTGTTGCTCGAAGAGTTCCTCGAGGATCTGCAACAAGATGGAATTTCAAGTCTAGGACTGTTAACACCGTATATGAACACAGAGAATCTCTGATCGATTGTTTTGACGAATTAGAACAATCTTTATCAGATAGGACAGTGCAAGAAGCTCGTGGCTTGCGGCATAATTTGGAGGATGGAGAATTTAATTTCTGGCTTGCTTTTTTTCAGAAAATAATGCCACATGTAGACATTTTGTATAATCAGCTACAAGCAAGACAGATGGATGCAGTGAAGGCAAAAAATGCAGTCCAATCTTTTGCCAAAGCAATTGATGCCGTGCGAAGTAGAACGGATGATATAGCACACCAGATTCAGACATCTAACGTCCACGTTACAAAAAGACGTCGTAGGGAAACTAACTTAGGAGTAGATGCCAAGGAAGTATGTGACCGAATAATATCGGAGGTACACAGCCGCTTTGAGTCCACAGAACATCTTGATGCTGCAAAACTATTGGATGCAAAAAACTTTGAATTATTTTCTCAAGTTTTTCCTGAAACAGAACTCGGCATTGTCTGTGATCGATACAAAGATCTCGACAAAAACAAGCTCCGAACCGAACTTAGCATTTTATATGAGCATCCGGAATTCAGGAAAGTAGAAGGTGCTCTTCCACTCTTGCAGTTGACACTAAAAAATAATCTGCAAAAAACTTTTAGTGAAGTGACAAAGGTTTTAAGAATTGTTGTGACTATTCCCATGTCAACTGCAGAACCAGAACGATGTTTCTCCTCTTTGAAGAGGATAAAAACCTTTCTGAGGAACACCATGTGTCAGGATCGCCTTACCTCTCTGGCCATGCTATCCATAGAGAAGAAATTCGTTACAAATATCAGGGATTTCAACGTCAGAGTGATGGACAAATTCTGCATGAAGAAACATCGGCGTATGGACTTCATTTTTCGAAACTAGGTGAGTTGCATGCATTTTTTTCCCCCGTGCAGCACGCTACTTGTTTTAGGCACGAGCCGCCACTGACAAGAACAAATCTTTAAAATTGCAATAGCTCTCATTGCTGGACAAATTTAATCTCATCCATTCTCGGGCACCATCTCTCAAAGAAACTTTCACAATGCTCATTCTCAATTCTTTAGGGATTATTTTACACTAAAATCATGATATAATTCTTTCAAAAAAATTATTGGGTTATCCCTTAAATGCTCATTGAAAGTTGAAGCTTTCACATCACTCAACATCTGTTCATAGCAGACACGGTTGCCATTGTAACTAGCCATGTTACCCTGGCCCTCATCTTCACCTGAATGAAAACGTTCTATTTGCTTCTCATACAAATTTCTATTGCATTTTCTAATGCTACCTAATTCAACGCCCTTTTCTCTGCTTCCATTGTTTCTTTCGAAATCTCTACCTGTTCATTTTTTGTAGAAATTTTATTTTATTTTCTTATCTACTTTTATCTGAAAAGCTTTCAATTTGTTATTAGAATCCTTAATTTTCTCAGCTATTTCTACCCTGATTTCTTCCATTTCTCTTCTCAAAGTTATTCCCCCTTCTTCTACCTTTTTACACAACAATAATAACCTTTGACGACCTGACTTAATTTTGTGGTTCAAAATTCTCTATCAGAATCCGCTTCACTAATTCTAGTTCTCTATTTTACCCTGCCCCATTTTACAATTGTTTGTTTTACTTTCTCTTCGACTCTTTCCATTTCCTTCCTCATAGATAAATCTGTTTCTTGTGCATTTGTATCTATTTTGGATTCCCAAAGCTTTTACTATCATGTCTGTTTTCTCCAGTTTGGTTCAGCTCTGCATTGTTGCTGAGCTTTTAGTTCCGCTCTTTTTGTTTGTTTCATCTATCTTGTTATTAGTGGCTTCTACGTTCTTATTTGTTTCGTCTAGCTTGGCGCCAGTCGCCTTTAGTTCTATACGGTTGGCCTCCACTTTTTAATTAGTATCTATAATAAACACCTACTTTGCTACAAGCAACATCTATCTTGCTATCTGTAGCCTCTATAGATTCCCTTGTTTTTATCATCAGTTCCATGAATGCTTGGTAGGAATCAGCTGGTTCACTCTTTTTTCTTTTTCACCCTCCATGGTAAACTTTATATTTTACCACTCCTTAATAACATGAAACGAACAAATATATGATGCCTACTAACACAATGTCTTTACAACAAGAAATTACAATAAGCACTGGTGGTAAGTGATAGTTAACACCGTCCTCTGCAACTGCTAGCCAGGCGTCTTTGATGTCCTCCTGGTTGTTCGGGCGTCACCGTTCTCTGCTTCCTGCAGTCGTCACCTGACCTCCTGGGGTTGAATCCAGTTGCTTCTCTTCCTCCTTCCGTCTTTTGAATCCCCACTTTCGAGCTTCACTGGCTTTTATGTTCCTCTTTCATTGCCTGGATCTGTTTTACCTCGAGGCTCACGTTGGGCGCCAACTTTTAATCAGTAATGAGCCTTTTTACGTTCGCACTAAATTTGAAATAAAAGATGTTGGCTCTCGACTCAACTGGGCGTTACTGGGCTTGTTGAGCTCTTCCGATACAGGCTGCTAAAGTGGGTCGCTGATTTCTAAAATACTCGGATTCTTGATGTTGAATTGTAATTTATTTTCAAGTTACTTTTACAATTCGTGCACGAAATGACTCTCATTGCACTTGGTGCAATTCAATGGTTTTCTTAATGAACTATCAATGGCTTTCTATCTCTCGTGAATTTTTCTCTTTATAAGCTCCGACGGGAAATCCTTCTAATTCCTCGGAATAAAATATACTATTGCTCTTCAATGCAATGAGCAGAAATAAATCAGCAACTCCGCTGCAAATATTTGGGCGTTTTTGACTCAAGTCGAAAACTTAAGTACACGCGTAATAATAGCAATCTCGAAATGCGCAGCTTCACCACCGACCTCACTCGACTGCTAACGGTCTCCAGGTGGCCTATTCCTTGCTTGTGAAAGCTTCTTTTATAATAACTGGCTTCACAATCATGAAAATCAACATATAACCACGAAAATTGTGTGTCGTTACTCTCTTGCGCTTCAAATCACTCTTGCTACATCATCGTAGCACAGCGCTAGGCTGATCAACCGTTTAACGGTATTGGGTATAGTTGTTTAGAGAATTATCTAAGGTTCTTAAATTACTATATGAACCAAATCGCAGAGAGAAAACCAAAACACTTATACACAACGAAAGCACAAGAAATAATAATAAAAATAATGATAATAGTAATAATAGTAATAATAAAAATAATGATGATAATAATAATAATAATAATAATAATAATAATAATAATAATAATAATAATAATGGCATTGGCATAGTGGATTTTAATGACGATATTTCCTGAATTGTTTGTAGAAAATTAAGAAAACGAATAGTATTTTTCGAATATGTAGGAATTAGCGAAACGTTTCTAACTAGGGTTAGAACTGTGGTAACATATTATTTTAAAAATTCACCCGACGTTAGTTAAATGTTTTGATTAAACTTTTGGAGAAAAGTATCATTCAAATTGTAAGGTTGAAAAATATATACGTGTGTTAATTAGAGAGAGAGAGAGGAGAGAGAGAGAGAGAGAGAGGGAAAGAGAGCGAGAGACCTTAATGTGAACTGAAAATGTTTCAACGAGTAAGGGGATGAAATTGTTATGTTACAATTTACAAAAATTGAGTTAGATGGTTGAATAAATAAATGGCGTGTTATTTATGGACGTTCTTTAACTACTGTGGTTCCCAGCGTCCCGTTCTAAATGTGCTCAGAGGCCACATTTACGTGCCGTAAATCTACGACACCGGACCCAAGGCTTTACTTCACTTCCGAAGGAAGCCATGCTAAGGATTTTTACCCCCGAAAAATCCATCGTCCTGCGCCGGGTTTGAGCCCGCGACCTTGGGTATATGAAATTAGCACGGTAGCCATTACACTACGGAGGGCGACAGATGGTTGCATAAAGGTGTTATGTCTCATTCTATGTATTAAGGGCAGTTTTTGCCAGTATCAATAAATGAGGGTACCTATACCAGTTAATAAATAAATATAACACTTCGAGATAGAAAAGCTTAGGTAAAAATATTTTAAAATTAATTTTCTGGAAAACATCACCTTCATCTACTCACCTCTTCATTATTGTTCTAGGCTTTTTCGTAATTTTTCCCCCTGTTTTTTTTTTGTTTTGTTTTTTGTTTTGTTTTGCAATTTTCATTCCTTTAACTAGGCAGGTAACATTGACAATGATGTATAAAATACGTAAAATGAATGTTGAAAGGAGCGTGAGGTTCATGAGCCTAGAGTTGCCGCCATTCTTCTTCTCAGGATAAGGGTAACTCCAGACCAAAACATGAGACAAGTACTTTAGAAGTGAGGCAGTTGGAGCCTGCCATGGAAACGTTTTCTGAACTTCAGTTCTGTGAGAACCGCAGAAGTTTTTGCAACGATAGTTTTACATGATTCAACCTGCACAAACTTGTGCGCGGGAACATACTGCAGGTGCAACGATTAAGATTAGCTATGAAATGTTTTAAATACGTATTATTGTTATTGTCGCCATCATTATTGTAATTATGTTTACTTCTACTAGCACTACGCACAATGCACATAGTAGGTAGAGAAGGAAATGCATTCTATTCACAAATTCGATATCGATATTTCATCGGAAATACATGTTTTGAGAATCTCTGAATCCGAAAAAAAAAAGTCCTTCTGTTTGCCTTTGTGAAAGTCCGTTAAATACTAAACTGGTTACTTCAATGTAATCTTCCAAGAATGTGATACGAAGATTTTCAAGAAAATCCCCCACCCCTACCTACCTTTAACATGAAACATTTTTCGAGATTTTCGATTTTCTGAAAAATGGCTCTAACGATTTTGATTAAAATGTTTACATAACCATAAAATGTATATCTACATTTTCTTGTGAACGGCCGCTGAGTCCTCTTCATTCTGAATGATGTTTGCATAACAAGTATAAGAGAATTACAAAAACTTACTACACAAAAACATTTGCATATCGTTAAAGCACAGTGTTCATGTCAATTACGGTTTTTATAGAGTTAAATATAGTATCTGCTATTAGTTTCAATCCTAGAATATTTTTCACACATAGAAATTTCTCACCTTTTGTTTTACTACCGGACATGGAAAGAGAACCAAATATCAATCGCAATAGCATAGTGACAGCGTTTAAAAGATTTTACTATCGGTTTAGCCTAGTGTGTTCTCTTATTTCCCTTCTACTTATAAGGAACTAAGGAAGATCATTTCTGACAATATTTATTTTGATTAGCATGATGTAGAATAATCTTTTGGAAAATGTGTTTGTTTGCAGAAAGATAGAGAATGGAACACATAATTTTTGTTTTTGTTTATTTGTTTTTTGCGCTATTAAAGTTTGCATTGTGTCTTAATTACTGCCATGTTGAAGATGTTTCAGAGAAATGCTTGTGATGAAAGTGCAGCTGGCGGAAGCCACGATAAAGGAAACACAGTAGGTACCGACCTAACCAAATATTTGACACAAAACCCACATCCGTTCTTCTGTTATGTTGGTGGTGATATTTATGTGAGAAAAGCTTTTCAGCTGACCCGATCACCCGGAAAAGATTTCCAGTCGGCTTGTCTCGCAAAGTGGAACAGACAGCGATAGAGACCACTCCGGGCTCAAATAAATATCGGTCACGCGCCTATAATCTCAAGCAAGTTTGTTGCTGAGGAAAACGTACACATACTTCTAGCAAAGAAGGCCTTCACGCAGTACAAACACTAACAGTATCAGGGCGATAGGTACACCATAATGTCCACAAACCGAAAATATTATTCACAGCGGAGAAATGTGACCTTAGCTTGTATTTCTATGAGGAAACTATAATGGTACAATGTGAATGGAATACAATAGAGCCCCGGTAATTCAAGCTAATTGGGGCTTACACTACCTCGAACTACAAATACCCGCAATACATAAACATGTCACAAAATCAATGGGTAAATCATAAATAAATATTTAATAAGCACAATGGTTCAAATAATCAAAAAAATCAAAGATTCCTTCTTTTATTTTTGCCTCAGAAAGAGCAGGAAATTTGACACCGAGATAATTGAAAAATTCTCCATTTTGACCAAATGTTTTTACGAACTGTTTCATTACACCAAGTTTTATATGAAGAGATGGTAAAATAATTTTCTTATGATCCACTAGGCTACCCCTTATTATGTTCTTACTACCTGGCGTTATCTCTTTTGGGTCACTGTCTTTGTTTCCAATATTTGTCTTTTGCCCTACTATCCCACTCGCATAAATAGGATAGAAATTTTGTGAATCCCTGTTGTTATCGTAATATCATACAGATGTCTTTCAAATCAACCACTGATGTTCAGCATATTTAATTCTCTCCAAAACATACTTCAAAATGTCATAATTCTCCTTCAGCTGCACTGAGTGTTCTACTGAAACGAAGTAAGAGCATTTCCATTGTGAAGCAGCACACCCTTAATACTTCTTTTACTAGAATCAATCAATATCATTCGTTCATGTGGATTATATTTACCACAACCCAGTTCTTTTTATTAAGTCTGGAATGTTATTACAGTAAACTAAATGTTCTTCTTCACTGAAATATTGCAAAAAATTCTTTTCTCTGTTCCTGTAGAAAGTCACTGCAAGTAAGTTGTTTTCCTATATTCTGGAGCCTAACACTTCAGCTGCATCCTTGGGAAGACTTAAATCCTTTGCAATATCATTTAGCTTAGTTTGTGATAATTTGATGTTTCATGAACGAACTCCTCATACACAAGGAAGGATGTTGAGTCACTGTTACTCTCTGCACTACTGTCTGTAGGTGGCTTAGGAACAGGAATGCCAGGACCGTGGGCCACTAGTCTCGAAGCAGATGGCAAGTTTGGTATATAATTGCTGCTTTGTTCTTTGCATTAAAACCCTTCACATTGCATGTACAAAAGTAACAGTCAGTACTGTGGTTGTGAGGTTCACGCCACACCATTGGTATTCCAAAACGTAGTGATTGTTTCTTCCCCTGTGTCGAACTTCGTAAGTCTTCCACACAAACACTGCATACATTATGAAGAGCCCAAGACCTGGCTTGATCTTTTATTTCAATTCCGAAGTAAGCCTTGTACGCTTTCCTAATAAATGAGATTGTTTTTTTTCCTCTGCTTCTTCACAATAAAATTGCCACAAATATAACAAAAAGATTTTGGATTATTTACACAACACCTTCTTTCCATTATGCTGTTCTGAGTTACTTAGGATAAAGATAGCAAAATTGTACTCGTATTTAAACGCTATTTTCTTGATTTATACAACAACCACTAAGCTCTGTAACAGATGAATTCTCAATACAAAATTATGTAAGCAACTTAGAATGTGATGCCATCTGCCATAAAACACACAACTATTTCCTTTTAGTAGCTTTAATGCAATAATGGCATTATTGTAATATTGCAATGGTTAATGATCACATAAAATGTACACAAATAAATAAAAATGGAAGATATGAATTTTGAAACAAATGGTATGTGATACGACAATATGGACTTCATTTTCGGAATCAGGACATGGAAATTACTATAAAAAGACCTGAATATCTAAAACAGCCAAATCAGTGTTGACCTGTGTTGTTGTACCAATATAGTATTTTATGAAAGGAAAATGATGTCACGCGGACCCAATTAGTGAAGGGTTGACAAAGAAAGAGCAAGCACAATCGTCCAAACCCAACGGTGCCTGTCAATCTCTTTGTTTGTGTCTCATTCTTGCAAAGGATTCAACTTAAATATCAGGTTTGGTATTTAACCGAGCTTTCGGTTTTTAGTTCACACACCACAGATACGGATATTTTTTTTTTTTTTTTTTTTATTCGTGTTTTCTTCGGTGAAATCTCTACATCGAATGTTTAGGTGGAACATCTTGGTTACTCTACCTACTGTAAGGATTAGGATTATCGCAGATGGGGCAGAACATATGCACGCCGTTGTCCTCTTCGAAGTACGTGACACTTGGGAGGGAGGGATGAGGGAAAACGAAGTACGCTAGATTCGGATGAGGGGATGAGGGTGCAAGTATGGGTGGGTCTCTAACATTTCTAGATCGAACGCATCCGACATCGTCCGGGTCTTAGCCACAAGTTCCACCCCGGGAGTCTTCCTAAACGGCGCCGGCCCAGAAGCACTTAAAGACAGCTCCTAACAGTGCAGTTCCGCAACGATGATAGAAAAAATATTTACAGTGAGCTCAACGACCACCCAGGGAACATCATGACCTGATCCTTCAATCCTGAGGTAGACGACAAGGAAGTGATGGGCACAGGAAACGATCGACAAGTAAGTAGAGCTAGAACCATCAAAGCATTCTACCGCCAACCTGGGGAAACCATGAAAAAGAGATACATAAGAGCAGGCAGTCACCGGAGATCGAACCGGGATCTATCAATTACGGGCCACAGACGCTACCATCTGAGCCACGCCGTGCACTTCTATATATTGGAAGTAAAGGCTATAACATATTTCTTTATAAAATATTTCCAAGGCCAAACGAAAATAAAGAATATCCTCTGAAATATCAAAAGAGTTACACTATTAGAGTATCTCTTGAATTTTGCATTAAACTGACAAATTCTTCCAAATCTGTATATTAATTCTTATGCAAGCTTTAAATGTGTAACACCTCTATGTAATAAACAAATAAATAAGCCAATAATAGTTAAAGTTATTGACAGAGACCTATAAATAGAATTCATACATATTATTAGTATCGTAACTGATGTTAACTGCTGCAAGAAATAGTTGGGTATTACTTAAACTTTTGCTCGTCATTGCAGATTTTACTGCCGTTGCTTGGTTCCTTGTAAGCAAATGGAGCCTTGGGGTGTTTATAAGGCCTTGTATTTTATGCCGCTTGGTTTCCGTCTTGCAACAATTTTCTTGGCAGCTTGTAGACAATTTATTCCCCCACCCTCTTGTAAGTGAACAATGTTTCTGTTGTATGCGTCGAGTAGCTTCAAGATTTGTTAACTCTTTACGGCTGGTTTCATTCCTTTAACGGTCCAATAAACCCTCGAAGGCAGCTTGCAGCATTTCACTGCTCATGTTCTACTCTTATATGAGGCAGTACAAATTCAAAGCTCACATCATTGTGTTGTGCGTTATTTTATATCCATTATTTGTATTTATAATATATAAAAGTCTAAAGATGAGAAGTCGTTTATTTGTATTGAGTACAGAAGCATACAGCTGCAACAGATCCGAACAAATTTTGCGTAAGTGAGCTTTGACAAACGGTAAACAACATTTAAAAAGTATTTCACTTGGATTTTGATATTCCGCCCTGTTACATCCACTACCATCAACACCACCACCACCACCTTACCAGCTCCACGACCACCACCACCACCACCCTACCATCACCACAACCACCACTACCACCACCACTACCATCACCACAACTACCAGCACCACCACCTCCACTACCAGCACTACCACCACCCTACCAGCACCACGACCACCAGCACCACCACCTCCACTACCAGCACTACCACCACCCTACCAGCACCACGACCACCACCACTACCAGCACCACCACTACCACTTGCACCACCACCACGACCACCACCACTACCAGCATCACCACTACCACTACCACCACCACCACTCTACCAGCACCACGACCACCACCACTACCACTCTACCAGCACCACGACCACCACCACTACCACCACCACTCTACCAGCTCCACGACCACCACCACCACCACCACCCGACCAGCACCAACACCACCTCCACTACCAGCACCACGACGACTATCACTACCAGCAGCACTACCACCCTACCATCACCACAACCACCACCACTACCACCACTACCACCACCACTACCATCACCACTACCAGCACCACCACCTCCACTACCAGCACTACCACCACCCTACCAGCACCACAACCACCACCACTACCAGCACCACCACTATCACTACCACCACCACTACCAGCACCACTCTACCAACACCACGACCACCACCACTACCAGAACCACCACCATCACTACCACCACCACTATCAGCACTACCATCACCACCCTACCAGCACCACGACCACCCCCACAACCAGCACCACGACCACCACCACTACCAGCACCACCACTACCAGTGCCACCACTACCAGCACCACCACCACCACTACCACCACCATTACCAGCACTAACACCACCACCACTACACCACCACCACCACTACACCACCACCACCATTACCAGCACTAACACCACCACCACTACCATCACCACAACCACCACCATCACCACCGCCTACCACCATTGAGAAAGTAACAGAATAAAATGAATGAATTACTTCTTTATTTATTCATTATCTTAAGTAAAGTACACATAAAGTGATACCAATTGATCTTAGGTATGCTTCCAACCGAAAAACAAAATCTTGTGAGTTGTATTCGCATGACTTTTTCGACTAACTCTTTTAAAAAGTTTATTATTAGAACTATTCTTTGGACAGAGTCTTTTGGGCCGTCCAAAGGGCAAAGTTGCTCGTACCGAGGTCGGTTAATGTATTGTGGTAGCCGCCGCAGCGACGTGGCGTTCTTACCTTCCCATTCTAGTGTCTCAAAGTACTCTGACAAAAGAATATGTCCATACCTTAACGTCCTTCTTCGTTTCGCCACCACTTTCAGCTAACGTTGGACAGTGTTGTCACGTCTTTTGCTGCGGTGGCTCTAATGTTAATGTAACTTCACTGTAAAAGCTAAACAAATGTTATCCATTATTTCTTCTTAAAATTATTACTGAATTTATGCAATATTGAAATGTGTAAATATTAGAGTTCGCCTTCTTTAAATTATGAGTATACCTGCAAGGAGCAGTTTTAATTTTCTGGTCTCCGAATACGAATAGTTTGACGCGGTTGTCGTGTCTTTTTGTTTATGTGTTTATTTAAATGGCCCACATTATACTGTCGGAGATTAATTATGGTGTGGGAAGACACTTTCCATATGCTAATTTAGATGTGTCAGTTGAGTGATCGACTGGCAGCACACAGAATTGAGGTGGAGTTCACCGTGCTCGATGCCACAACCTCAATAATTCACGTACCTTTTTCTGAAGATGATCTTTTCTCTGCCTCGACGTCACTAACTCAGGCTTCGTCGTCTGAGAGCACAGTTGAGTTCCTCAGGGTGGCTACAGGAAATATTTTGGTATATTAATAACTGCAGCAGGATGTGTTTCACTAAGCTTTCTTTTATTTGATGAAATATCTAACACTTTAGGTGAATTCACCTCGACATATTTCTTGAATATTTTATGTACACTTTTGTAGACTAGTAAACACTTGAAATAATGATAGTTTACACATGAATAATATTTCACACTTATAAACATCGCGCTCGGTCGCACTTTTATACTTTTTGCGCGGCATTAGCTAACACTTGTTACTTTGGCACGAAATCTTTCCACAGAGTGTCGTGGAGTAGGTGTCTGACTGACAGAAGCAAATGTGTGTTTTCTGAATTTTGCTTTACCTGTATAGTAAAAGAGACAAGATGGTTGCCTTAAACTTTCTAATTTTTCATTGGCTGAATTTTCCCTCCAAAACTTACTTTTAGCGTCACTATGTCACATGGTTTCATTGTATTCTGGTCAGGTGACACCTAAACACAATGAAAAATACCTGCTTTAGAAACTTTCGGGACATTTGCCCCGCAAGCACTTGTTACCCTAATGCACGCATAATATGTAAAGAAAGTCAAGAAATCTCAAGGATTTTAAAAACAATGCAGGAAGTCGTTTGTTAGATTTTACTACGCAGTAACATGCAACTCTGACTTGGAAATTTTTACATAGTTACAACTAAAACTTAGTACAAGAAAATAACATAAATTACACATACAAACATAGAATTATAATAACAGAAACATTTTTATTTTTTTATAAACTCTTTGATAATCATTCAGAAGCAGTGGCGTATGGAAATTCCGTTTCAAGTTATTTACTCCTTTGAAAAGTTACTCTTATTAAATAAAACAATAATAAAATAATCTAAGTTTTCAGAGTGATATAAAGGTTTAAAATATTTCTCTATTACTCTACACTATGCAGAAATGCGTGTGCAATTCGGCCGCCTCCTTTCAAGAACCTTTATAATTATTTGTTTATTGCGTATAGGTATTACAAATTTAAATATCTGCATTAGAATTAATATACAAAACTGAAATTATTTGTCGTTTTAATGCAAAAGTAAAGTTTAGAATAGCGTTTCCTTTGAGCGAAATAGAATAACTTTATTCTGCTAGTTTTATCCTTTATTTTATTCATTTTCTAGTGAATGAAAACGCAAACCTCGTTTCACAGACAGCAACACGGTCATGTTATGACAGGAACGTCACTTAAACATAAAATCACCGGATCAAGAAATACAAAAAAGGAAAGCTGATCGTTCCATTCACATAACTTTCTCTAGCTGTTCTTAAAAAAGATTATTCTTTTATCTACATGATGCTAATCCAGATAAACATTAGCAAAGCTGATCTTATTACTTGCTTCATTGTAAGTAGAAGGGAATACATTATGCTAAAGCGATACTAAAATCTTTTAAAAACTGGTCGCTATGTGAAACAATCAATGTTCGGTTTGCCCCGTTGTTAGAAAACTTAAGTTAATTTAGCAACAAAATCAAAAACCGGGAATATTTCAAAAGCGATCAACTCTTCAGGAAAACATTTATGATATATTATATTGTGTGTTTTAACGAGATCAACATTTTATTTTTCTTTTTTGTTTTAAGTGACGCTTTGAACGTTATGCAAAATTCTGCAAAACTCATCCAGAATAAAGAGATCTTCAGAGGCTATTCCCAGAAAATTCAAAATATTCGTTTTAGCTATGATGTAAGTATCTTTAATATGCGATATTTTAATCAAAATCGTTAGAGCTATTTTTGAGAAACAAAATTTTCAAATTGTTCTATGTAAAGGGTAGTTTTAGTGCTGGGGAGTTTTTTTTGAAAATCTTCGTGTTGCACCCTTGGAAGATACAAAACATAAATCCCAAGTTTGGTTCTTAACGGTCTTTTCGTTTTTAGTTACGCTATTCACAGACACATACATACACACATAATATATAGTTTAGCATCTGTTTAGAAATTGTCATTATCCGTTCTGAGTACATGCCTTATGCATTATCTCCGGTCTTGTTCATTTTCGGCATCTTCCAAATTTGACTCCTCTCTTATAATGTCATTTGAAATTTTGTCTATCATGGTTCTTAAAAGCTTAATTTGAGTCGCTTTGATTTTCTCTTCAACATTTTATTATTTGGAATTTTCTCCATCTATAAACTTAAAAATCTGATGTGTTCCAATCACATGACTTTCTCTACATCTTTGCAGTAAACTATTGTTAAAGAGCTTATTCCTCTATTTACTTAACACTAATCGAGAAAAAAAATTGTTTCCTTGCAAGTAGAAGGGAAATAAAGGAGTGTCATAGACTAAATCTTTTAAAAGCTGGTTGCTATGTGATTGAACTACCTTTGTTTGTATGGACAGGAGTTGAAAAATTCCCATATGAGAAAAGTATAACTATTTAAAAGCTGAAACTAATAGCAGGGAATATCTCAGATAACGATAAATTCCACAAAACATGTAAATAGCATATATTGTGTGTTTTAATGAGTTCTACATTTTTCTGGGGTAAGTTTTTGTCTATCTCTTAAGGTTTACCAGTATAGTGAAAGGTTCTTCAATATATTCAAATAGTTGTAGAGCAGTAAAATAAATACCTAATAAACTAGTAAATGTTAGTCCTTGAATGGCTTGATTCTTATTATTTTCTAGTAAAATTCCGCAAAACTCATCCAGAATAAACATGCCTTCAGAGGCTATTCCCAGAAAATTGAAAATATACATTTTGTTTTTCAGGTAAATATCTTAAATATAAGAGATTTTAATCAAAATCGTTAGATCAACTTTTTATACAATCAAAATTTTTTAATTTTTTTCCGTGTAAAGGGTAGTTGGGGTGGGGGGATTTTCTTAAAAATCTTCGTGTGGCATCCTTGGAAGATACTGAACTTAAATATCCAGTTTGGTGTTTAACAAACTTTTCGTTTTTGAGCTATGCTGCCCACAGGCGCGCGCGCGCGCGCGCACACACACACACACACACACACACAAACGGACGTTTTCCTAAAAATGTTTTTTTTTATTCAGGGGGTCGCAAAACATGTATTTTCAGTGAAATCTTGGCATCGAATATTTGGGTGCATTACAATGTCTTCTCTATACACTATGTACATAGTACATGTAGAGAAAACAAAAATAATAATGGAGAAAATTCCATTTAAAAATCTTAAATCGTAAAAACCTAATCTGAGCAGCTTTGTATCTACTGCAACCTAAAGAGCTTATTTGCGGGGGGGGGGATTACGTAAACCGTCAAAGAAAGGACTGCAAAGATTATGTGAAATGCGGCGTGAACGTTGCTACAAAGGAAGAATAATTACTGGAAGCAGTTGAGATACATAAATATGGAGAAGAAACTGAGCGTGTCCAGTAAGAAAAAATCGCAAAGGTAAAACACTTTGAACTAATTAGATAATACAGAAGAGACTGAATGATATTAAACTACTTGCTAAGAATCGAAGAAAGTGTTATTGGGGATATTGCTCTGTATACAAATATTCCAAATGTCAGTTAAAATTAATATACATTGAATGCCGAATACCGAGAAAATCAGAAAAGGACAAAAGAAACCAGCCTTGGGTTTTCAGCGAAAGGCAGGCGCTTTGATTGATTCATTCCATTACTGTACAATTGCAATGTACAGATACGGGTAATTAAAAGAAAAATCTTATGTGTTCCACTCACATGGCTTTCTCATGACATCGCTGTAACAAATTATTGTTGAAAGTATATTCTTCTATTTCCTTTGTGATAATCGAGATAAACACATTAGCAGAAATTGTCTTAATTACTTGCTTCCCTGTAAGTAGGAGGAAAATAAGGGAATAACTAGGCTAAAGTGATAGTTAAATCTTTTAAAAGCCGGTTGCCATGGGTTGAAATCCGTTTCTATGCAGGTCCAAGAGATTACAACTTTCTGTGTGAGAAAAGTTAGAGTACTTTATGTCTGAAACAAATAACAAGGTATATCTCGGAAATGGTCAATTCCACGAAAAAAAACGTATATGACACAAATTGTGTGTTTTAACGTGATCTACATTTTTAAGCAATTTTTGTCTCTTTCTTACGGTTTACAGTTACGCCAAATTCAGCAAAAGTCGTACAGAATAAAGACGTCTTCAGAGGCTACTCTCAGAAAATTCAAGACATACATTTTATATGCCATATAAATATCTTTAATATACGACATTTTAATCAAAATCGTTAGAGCCATTTTTGAGAAAATCACAATTTTCTAAATTGTTCTATGTAAAGTGAAGTTTGGGATGGACGGATTGTTCTCAAAATCTTCGTATCATATCCCTGGAAAATATTATGTTTGGTATTTTACTGATTTTTCGTTTGTGAGTTATCGTGTTTACAGACACACGGACTCACACACATGGACTTTTTCCTGCAAATACTTTTTTTGGCTAAAGGGGACCCTAAAACATGCATTTCCGGTGAAATCTCGGTATCGAATTTTGGTGGAATGCAATACCTTCCCTATACCTATACTATGTACATAGTAGGTGTAGATAAAGTAAAAATCGGGCATGTGATACTGCACTTCCCCCTTATTTCGAGAGACACCCCAGATTTAGGTCCCTCGTGTTTTTATAATGCATATATGAAATTCCAGATCATGACTGGCGTCAAATTTTGAGAGCCCTCGACACTTCCCTTCTGTATCTTAGATGGGGAGGTGCCTCCCTGTTTTCCCTGTCGGAATACCATCGCCGGTAAAGGAAACAACTGACTGAGCAAGTGGTTATTTTATTTTATTCACCCTTGTAATGGGAACCGTGTTAATGAAGTGACTATCCGACATTCTAATGTATTCAAATAACAAACGTGAAATTCACAGGTAGTCTAAAGCGGAATATTAATTCCAAGCGGACTCTTCAGGATTTGTTATCAAAGCCCAATCTGTTTTTTATCAAAGATGAATCCGACCCGCGTTCCAATCGCCACGCCTCTATCCTAGCAATGTTCTTATGAGGTCCCCTTAAAAATATCTATTGAAGTATTACTTACAACGGGAGGAAGAGCAACAATTTTATGTAGATGGAATGATTAAAGCTTTATTTGCGGATTGGAAAGTTACAGAAGCGCCCAATATGGGCGTCAATGAAATGTAGACATTCTTTCTCACAACCCAGAAGAATGCGATGTAGACTTATGCAGGAAAGCAAAACATAACACCTACTGATTGCCAATCAGTTGATCTCTAATCAGTTTGGTTTTTCTTTGTGTTGAGTAAACTGTAATGATCAATCAGAACGTTCATCAACTATCGAAATGGGTTTGGCAACAATGCCACCTGCAATCTACTGGCTTTGGTTTTAGAAACCAAAGCATGCAGACAATGTTCTTTTCTTGTTTAGCGCCGTGAGCAGGAGAGAGGTTACTGCGAATACCAAATAGGGTGCAAAAAGTATTAGGGACCATAATTTCAACATAATCGACGGAGCGCCTCTTAATATCTCTTAATATAGTTGAGCGTTATTTAAATATTTTCTTATTTAAAAAAAGGAAAGGAAAACTCTTAAGGAAGGCAGTGTCTGCTTTGTATGTACCTTTGCTTAGAACCTTAGTTTATACCTATGTATTTTCCACAAAACAAAGTCACTTATGAAGGTCTTAAAATAAAAATACGAAACAATAAGATCTGCCCTTTTTCTGCATTTTTTTTTCACTCGGAAATAATTTTCTAATATAAACGCAGAAAATAAATTGCAATCACAAAATGTGTGTGTATGTATGTATGTATGTATGTATGTATGTATGTATGTATGTATGTATGTATGTATGTATGTATGTATGTATGTATGTATGTATGTATGTATGTATGTATGTATGTATGTATGTATGTATGTATGTATGTATGTATGTATGTATGTATGTATGTATGTATGTATGTATGTATGTATGTATGTATGTATGTATGTATGTATGTATGTATGTATGTATGTATGTATGTATGTATGTATGTATGTATGTATGTATGTATGTATGTATGTATGTATGTATGTATGTATGTATGTATGTATGTATGTATGTATGTATGTATGTATGTATGTATGTATGTATGTATGTATGTATGTATGTATGTATGTATGTAAGTATGTATGTATGTATGTATGTATGCATATGAGGAAAGCAATAATCTGCAGTAGACTTACGATAAATACTATTCGAACAATAATTCCACTTAACATATATTATCAAACGTACGTATAATTATAGGTTAGTTTTTTAGCATTTCGATCCGAATACCTTTTGTTTGGAACATATTATTATAGCCAGAGTGTAATTCCATTTGGATTCAAGCTTGCGACTGCGAAAATTAGCACAAGGATAGATCTAAAGAGTAGAGTTGCCTTCTCTACTACCTACTTAGTGAAAGTACAGGAGCTACTGTATTCTAACCAGCAGGAGGATTGCGACGGAAAAGTGCCAAACCAGTTTCCGAATTGATTACACAATTATCTTTGTTCTCAATTGAGAGCAAACGGTGAGACCTTTGTCAGGTCTAATTTTTGGTGCTAAATTGAGAACACGGTACTTTGTGATATGCCTGTGGCCACTACTATTTCGCGAACTTTAATTCAATCAAAGCCATATCCTGGATTTTGTCAATCATTTCGGAGGAAGTCACTTCTACTGGACGTCCGGAACGATGTTCATCATTTATGGATGTACGGCCACGTTTAATTTCATTTATCAAATTATGCAATCACAGCACGAAACTGCTTTTTTTTTTTTTTTTTTTTCATCTTTCTAAAGATGCACAAGACTGTTGATTCAGTCACCAGTGGCTACGAAACCACGTGATGGATTTAGCTGAAACTTTAACTGTCATTTAGTAAGAGATACCTTTTTTTTTTATATACGTGTGTAATTTCTTGGATTTTTCTACCACCCTCATACCTTTAATAGCATTTTAAAACGGCTTCTTAAGGTGTGCACACACAACTAAGAGCAGTGTTTTCTCAAGGCTCCTCCCCCCCCCCAAGTGGACTAATAACAGATTTAAAGGGTTCCGCAGCGTTCCTGGATTACAGAAAGTTGTGAGTCACTTTGCTCCTCGTTCCTTTACTTTTTCTGGATCAAATCTCCATCCTCAGTGCTACCATGACCTCAGCAAACAGTCGTCCCTCCGCAGTGTAATGGTTACCATGCTAACTTCATATACGGTTCACACCCGGGTTCAAACCCGGCGGAGGGCGACGCATTTTTTCGGGCCTCAAAATCCTTAGCATGGCTTCCTTCGGAAGGGAAGTAAAGCCATTGGTCCCGTGTCATAACTCAAGGTAATAAATAGGACTCTGAGCAAAATTAAGCAGTCTTTCAGCCCAGACACTGAGAATCGCAGCAGTAAAAGAGCGTCCATAAATAAAATTCCATTTTTTCTGCAAACATAGCTTCAGGTTGTCAATAGATGGCACTAAGAACAAATGCCATAGGGATTATACTTTTAATAGAAAAGAGATAAAAGAGGAACAGAACATGCTCTTACGTATGTTTTAAACGTTTCAAATAAGTGGCGTATCATGCTGAATAATATCTTAATGTTTTAGCTCATTTTCTGAAAAAAACTAAAAATAAATATTCTCGCCTTACAATCTTCAACACAACATAGGCTATACTAGAACTATACCAGAAATTTCATTTCTTTTTTTTTTTTTCTTTTTTTATGTAGCTTAACGTCATATCGGACGATGAATGAAATTGGTGAAATAGTGCTCAATGATCTCGGGGTCCATGGAGCTTAAAGTTACTCGACATTCGTCTTCTCAGGATCAGGGAAAACTCCGAAAAAAAGCCCTATCCGGGTAACTCACCCTAAGCGAGATTAGAACTCACGACCTTTAGAATGTGAAGCAGACACGCTGCCACCACACTACCTAGGCGGGCTAATGAAACTTCGTTTGTACATCAAGTTAAAGCTTTGTTTTGAAAAGCAGAATAGAAATCGCCAGTGCTATGAATACATTTCTATGTGTTCAACCAAAAAGCTTGAACTACTAATCTTGACATCCAAAATATTCTACTCGATTGAATAAATCTCGCACTAACCCATGTGCCAGTGAAAGAAAACTCTGCAAGTATTTATTTTCGGCAGTACTAGAATGTTTTGAAAAATATGATGTCTTTTTTTCAAAATTTGGATTTTCCTCTAAAAATAATTGTATCTCAAGTTGTGCTATACATTCTCTTAGTTAAAGCTAGTTTCGTTAACTGTAAAGATTTCATACAGTTCTTATTAAAACTATGAAATTACTTTCCAAACGTGTGAATATACCTTAAGGTAATTTTAAGTTATTAACTTATTATTGTGCAATCCACAAAAACGTGAACTTTTAAACACATACTCTTCGCTAAAGTCGAGAACATTTCATCACATAAACTCACATTTTAGCGCATTATCTAATAGGTTATTATTCCCGTTTAATAGAACAACACTAACAGTTTGTGATCACTTCAATAAAACAACTAATTTGTAAGTTTCGCTGTACAACCTATCTTCCACTTCACCTACTAAGTTTTCTGTTCAGACTCAGTTTTAAACACAGAGGCATATTATTTGCACCTCTATACCAATGAGAAGTCATTTAGAGCTCTTGTATTTACACAGTTGAATTGTGATACAAAATGTCAGCCTGAATTTAACATTTTCATAGCCACTTTTGGAAGTCATTACACTCTTTACTTTCTCTACAGGTACTATAAATAATAAAATAATAAAAATCGGTATAAAAACCCTGGTACCTAATTTCTAAACCCAGGGCTAATATGGCAGATTTTTAAAAATATATTTGTTTTCATACAACATACGTTTATTATTAACAGATTAATTATAAATATAAATTAAAAAAATAAAATATACAACATAAAATAAAAATAATAATGCTAATAAAGTATAATAAACTAAATAATAAAAAAAATGTAATGAAAATAATAAAATAAAATTATATAAAATTTTCAACGTTTAAATTATTACACTTTCATAATCTAAACTAAACAAATAACCAATAAAATACAAAAATATATTAAAAACAAACATATGAAACTGAACAAATCACATAATACATAAAAACACATCACAAACATAAATATTTAATGTCAAAATTAATTGAACTTCACATAAACCTAATTCTTCCATCACATTACAACATCCCTACACTACCACTACCTAAAACTTAACAAATATATAACTTTAATTCATTTTTCAAATTTTATTTCAAAAATGTAATACCTTTCATCTATTTATATTACTATTTCTAAATTATTATTATAATTATTATTATTATTATTATTATTAATATTAATAATTATCAATTATTGTTAATTATTACTTTTTCTATAGGCACTATGTAGATAGTGTATAAAGAAGGTATTGTAATGCACCCAAAAATTCGATACTGAGATTTCACCTGAAATACATGTTTTGAGACACCCTTAAAAAAAAAAAAACATTTTTAGAAAAATGTCCGTGTGTGTCTGTCTGTGTGTCTGTGTTCGTGTGGGGGGAGCAGCATAGCTCAAAAACGAAAGTATCTTCCAAGGATGCGACACGAAGGTTTTCAGGAAAATCCCCACACCACAAACTACCCTTCACATGGAAAATTTTTCGAAAATGTTGATTTTCTAAAAAGTGGCTCTAAAGATTTTGATTAAAATATCGTATATTAAAGATATATGCCTGACAAATAATACGCACATCTTGAATTTTCTAGGAATAGCATTTGAAAACTACTTTATTCTGGATGAATTTTACGGAATTGTGTATAACTAGTAAACCGTAAGCGATAGCCAAATCTTACCTCAAAAAAATTGTAGAGCACATTAAAAACACACAATTTATGTTATATACATTTTTTTTTTTTTGAGTTGATGTTTTTTTTAGATATTCCTTGTTATTGGTTTCAGCTTTGAAAAACATACTTTTCTCATACAGGAATTTGTCAACTCCTGTCCATGCAAACAAAGGAACTTCAGTCACGTAGCAACCAGATTTTTTACTATCACTTTAACCTATGGTAGTCCCTTATTTCGCTTCTACTTACAAGGAAGCAAGTAATAAGACTATTTCTGCTAATTGTTTCTGGATTAGCATGAATTAAATAGAAGCATAAGCTTTTTAATAATATTTTTTTCAGAATTGCACAGAAAGCCATGTGAATGGAACACATCAATTTTTTATTAATTATTTATTATTAGTTATTATTTCATTCATTAAAACTATAATTTTATTATTACAATTTAATTTTATCATTATTATTTATCTAAGTAATTTTTTATATTTTCATATTTTATTCTATTATTAAAATTATTATTATTTATTTTATTTTTAAAAAAATAATGTAAAAAAAGCACTTTATGTTTATATCCTCTTTTCTTATCATAAAGTCCACACTTGCGTTTTAGTTTCTTATATTATTTCATCCATAATGGCATTGAAAAATATATTCATATACTCAATATTTAAGTTCAGCATCTTCCAAGGTTGATACACGAAGGTATTGTTTTTAAAGAAAATCCTCACCCTATACTAATCTTTGCATAAAAAGGTGTTAGTTATTTTTTATTTTCTCAAAAACGCGTATAAATGATTTTAATTACAGAAACCTCCTCCCACACAACTCGTTAAAATACAGAATTATGTTAGATGCTTACTTTTTTATTATATGTAAAATATGACTGCCGTTTACGAACTCAAATCTTTCATTTAAGACAAGGTATAGATTATGGATCCTACAAATTCTTACACACGAATAGTATAAGTAAATTTACTCTTAATTATAGCAACAGTTAACGGTTTCCAGATATTCGGTGTATTGATTTGAGTTTTCAATTATTTTATACTTTTTAAGGTTTTCTAGTCTATTTTAATTGTTTCCGTAGTACTGATGCAGCCAAGCAACATGAAATTTAAAGCCATCACAGAGCGACTCGCTTTTTGAAGATTTGATTGCCACTTCAGCGTAGATACTAAATCACCCTTTACGTTTAACGTGAAGTAACTGGAAGAATAAGATTTTGGTGGAAGAGTGTGTAGAGAAAGCTCAAGTGAGTGTAAAACATTACAGTGCTTACATACACCTCCACATAGTAGGGAAGTTTCCGGATGCTTTGGAACACTTAATTTACCCCTTCCCGCTTTTGTTTTACTATTTTTTACAAGATAAAAACAGAACTATTAATTTCTTGCCATGAGCCTTGCCTTTGTTTTATTATTTTATTTCCAGTCTAACTCTTTTGTGGTCCTTTCTTCGTAGTTTCTTGACATTTCGCCAGATAGCAGCAGGGTACTGCAATACCATAAACAATGTAGCGTGCTGTGCTGTGAATGCGCTAGTTTGTCCAGAGTTTGCAATGAAGATCTACCCTACAATTTCTCAGTACTTTCTCCCATGCTGAGGATTGAAGTCAACATCTAAGTCACGTGAAAAAGGTACAAAAGTGCAATGCCCGCTTCTTTAGCCTCGCTTCAAGAGGTTGAACTTCGAATCCAGCTAGAGTGAGTTACCCTGACAAGTTTTTTCGGGACTTTTCCGTCATCCTGAGAACACGAATGTCAAATAACTGAAAACTCCATGGACCCTGAGCTCATTTGTGCATCATTTCACTCATTTCATTCATCATTCGATATGGCTTAAAAGACGCTATAGAAAAAAAATTTAAAATATTTTATGTATTCCATTCACATGACTTTCTCTGCAAACTATTGTTACAAAATCCTTTACTCACATCGTGGTAATCGATATAAATGAAGTAATTAGTTCCTTCTAAAGCGGCAGTGGAATCTTTTAAAAAGCTGGTCGCAATGCGAAACAACTGAAAATCGGTTCCATTTGCACGGACAGGATTAAAAGAAAATACAGATGAAACGAAAAATGACTTCCTGTTTGAGAAATGTTTAAGTAGCTTAAAATTGAAACCAATAACAAGGAAGTATCTCAGAACATGACAAATTATGTGTTTCAACGAGATCTACCTTTTTATGTACTAAGTTTTTTCTATCTCTTACGGTTTGCCATTTATGCAAAAATCATCCAGGGTCTTCAGAGGCATTTCCCAGAAAATTCAAGATGTACATTTTATTCGTCATGTGTTCGTCTTTAATATATGGTATTTTAAACAATATCGTTAGAGCCATTTTTAAAAAAAGACATTTTCAAAAAGTTCCATGTTTAGTGCGGCAGGATTTCTTGAACATCCTCGGGTGGCATCCTTGAAAGATACTAAACTTAAATACCAAATTTGATGTATAACGGTCTACACACACTCACACACACACACACACACACACACACACACACACACACATCGACCTTTTCCTAAAAATGTTTTCTTTTATTCAGGAGACCTCAAAAGACACATTTTCGGTGAAATATTTACTTCGGTTTTTGGGGTGGAATACAATGCCTTATCTGCTTACTATATGCGTAGTACGTGTAGAGATTTAAGTAATAATTCAGTCAGTATGAAGGACGCAACTCAAGGCCAAAAAGTTAATTTAGACGAATTTGACACCATACTGATGGAACTTAATAATCTGATAGGTAAAGATAAAATGACTAGCGATAAGAAGCAGGAGTTTTAACTTAGATTTGAAACTAAACAAACTATACCAAGAAAAAATTAGAAACATTGAAGTAGCACAAGCAGAATCCAGACTTGCCAAAGATTTCTGCACAAACAAGATAAGTCAAGCCAGCATGACATGTGCACAAATAGCGACATCTCCAGCCATTTAAGAAACAATTGAGAAATGATATTAACATCAGCAACGCAAACGTAAACAAGCACACCTTGTTTATTTCATCTAATACGCACACAGACTCAAAGGAAATCCAGAAGATTGTAACGCAAAATCTAAAGCCAACACGAGACAAAATAAAAGTTAGAAACATGAGAACAACAGGAAAAAATCTCATTCTGGACATGGAAACTGAAGAGGGCCTAAAGAAGATTATGAATAGTAAAACTTTACAAAAAAAGGATCTTAAAATTGAACCGCCAAGGAAAAGAAACCCACTAGTGATTATTTACGACCTATTGTCAGGAATGAAAGAAGAGGGGCCAAAAATATATGGAAGGACAAATTTCAAAAGATGACTTTGATAAGGGCTTTGACCTGAGATTCAAAGCAGACCTAAAGAGAAGTACATCACGTAGCACAAGTTACACCAGGGATTAGAAATTTGTTAAACAATACCAACAGAATGTTTCTTGGTTTTCAGGCATGTACCATTAAACACTATGTCTCAGTTGCCAAGTGCCTAAAGTGTTTTGACAACGGGTATATTGCTAAGTTTTGTAAATCTGCAAATCCCGTATGCGGACATTGTGGAGAAGATACGCATGTTAAAAAAGATTGTTTGAACAAGGAAAAACCAAACATCTGTATACTCTGTTTAAAAAGAAAGAAAAAATGTGGGGGAAAAGAGTCTCACATATAGGATGTTCTGGGAGCGCACCATCTCCAGAATAAACTATGTGTAACGCCACCTTTAAACCAACACAAACACTCAGGAAGAAACCCCGTCGAAATACCCCTAGTAGAATAAGAAGAAACTTACTAAGAGTCATTCAACACAAACTTAAACTCATCCAAATTAAAACTAAATCTGATTCTGAAACCCAGACAGCCAATGAATATGTAGAATGTTATAGTTTTAAATGATAACAAACAAGCCACCGGAAATTAACGAATTAATTTAGAATCAAGTCTTATGCACACTGAATGCAACTTAAATAAAGATATAAACCCTCAAAAATACCACAAATAAAGCAACCAATTAAAGTAGATTGCAACGCGATTACTAAAATGACAGAAGAAGAGGAAGAAGAAGTAGAATTTGAAAGCAAACACTTTATTTAGAACACCGTATTTAATACACATTTTTATCTAATTTATGGAAATATAGATCTGGCCACATGAATCAACTAAATCAACAAATTAAAACACTGGGAAATTTAACTACACATGAATCACATTTCAAAGAAGAAACAGTTGATACCCAAGATTTCGAGTTTGCTGGGTGTAGTGATAAACAGGAAACCAAGCACGTGCAAGGTGACGAATCAAGGACGCCATATACTGCTGTCAGCGGTATTTATAACTCATTTGACTTAACGCTTGAGGGGGGGAACTGGTGGAGGACTGGCAGACGTATCTTTTGGTGCTGGGCTGCGCAGCGACGACTGGTCCTTCCTCCGGCGTTGCAGTGCTGAAGTCGATTCTCGACGCTCCTCCGCTATTGGTGGACTCAGCGACGAGAAATTGAGACCTATTTATATCTAGCTCAGGTTTTGAGCAACGATGAGCTCCAGGGAATGGTACGGGAAAGTCACTTAAAATAAGCGTCGGCACGTTTCGTTCAGTCAAAGGTTTATTTACTTTCACAAGCGTTTCCGAGAAAGTTCCTGGCGCGATTGTGTTCCGGTAATTTCCCTCGAACAAGGCCGTAACATGCACAAAGATAACTGAAATTTTACGCGGCGACGAGTGCAACTGTTAGGTGCAGAATAATTGTAGATACATTAACTTTCTACCGTGGGTTCCTTGTTTCCGACGTCGCAGGTTACGCGTGACATTCATTACGTTTTAACTGCGTGAATCACGGTAATAACATTACTATATTTGCGTGGATTCTTGTTTCGAGCATCACAGGTTCCTCGCGTAGTTACATTCTAGCTGCGTGAATCACTATATTAACTTTACTAATTTGCGCGTATTCTTGTTTTTGGCGTCACAGGTTCCTCGTGTAGTTACATTCCGACTGCCTGAAAATTAGGGCAAATGCGCTACATTTATAGCAAATTCTACTCACACGCAAAGCTCTCAACTTGTAATCTCAATGGCTCATTTTTGGCGCCGAAAGTAGCTTGGGATGCGCTTCTGCCATGATGTGATTAATTCTAATTGGTCATTGCGTCTTTCACGTGATACTTGACCTAAATTTCCTCATGGTTCCCCTGTTTATATGTCACCTCCACTTTCTCTTTCGGAGACCTGACTACATAATAGCCGCTTTCCCCTCATGCAATATACAAAGAAATAGCGTAAACAACTGAATTCGTCGCTTGAGAACTCTCGGGTTGAAGTTAGAAACGCTTTCCAGGAACAATCTCTCTGAACATCCAATATACAATAAATACATGATGTCTTAGTAATTAACCTAAACAATTTAATCAATTAAAAATATAGGCTATGCGCTTATTCACCTGGGCGACAATCCGTCTCACGCTGCAACTGAGCCGTCTCGAGGAAACAAACAATTTCAGCATTTCGCCACATTATTAGAAACCTTCAAAAAAATGGTAGTAAAATTATTTTTCCAGTTCCCGACGCCATAGACAGAATTGAACTAAGCTCACTAAACATCCCAACTAATCCGGAGGACCTTTTAACTCTAGTAGAAAAAGTAATTGACAGAGAAAACGAAACGCTTGACTTAGATGAAGAATACAAACATTTCGTTCTTTGTCAAGGAAGACTAGCCTTTGATGGCTCCCAAAATTGGCCACACTGCTACGCAGTAATACATAATGATAGCCATGATTATCCGAAAATCACTCCACAAAAATCCGCAATAAAACCCATCCTTCCTCAAAATACCCATCACTCAAATATTGACATTTTCAAACACAAATCTCCAAATATACAAATACCGAAAAATTACAAAAAAAAATCCAAAATCTCACACCACAATAGTAATCCTTTCCTGCAAGTATCAAAATTTCTTAGCAATAACAATAAATCTAAGCCTGAAACTGCAATAGTCAAATAGTCGAAACCCAAAACTCCACAGATGAGAAGAACTCAACTTGTAAGAGTACAAAAAGTATCAAGAAAAGTTACCGTAGGAAATAGCAAACTGGGCAAGCAAAAATTTTACGCATACAGAGGATACATTTTACTTAGAAGAAATAATGGCGGACTCCAACCTATCCCCCTTCAAAATTTTTAGAATCTCACAAATAAACGCACACAGAAGTAATTTAGTAATGTCAGAATTAAAGAAAATTATAGAAGAATTGAAAATTGATATTTTGTGCATTCAGGAACCATGTCTGATAAATAATAAATAAAACTACCCACCTGTTACGGCCAGGCAAATTCACACTGAAGATAACCCCATGGCAGCAATAATAATTAATAACCATGATCTACAAATTACTAAAATCGCACAGTTTAATGACACGCACAATAATTGTATAGAAGTACATCATGAAATCGGAAAATTTAATCTTTCAAACCACTATTTTCAATACAGTCATGAAATCGAGCCATATCTTGACATTTTACAAAACATTAATTACATATACCCGAATACCGAAACTTTACATGTAATGGATGCAAACGCAAAATTCCAATAGAGGTACATTATAAAAGACGACATAGGCGAAAGATTGGAAGAAATCATAGCAGAACTTAATCTTTATATAGTTAACCTACCTAACAAAGCACCAAATTTTGAAAATCGTGTTGGAGCCTTTGAAAATATTGATTTGACTTTGACTGATTAACAAATTGGAGAATTATTGGAAAGTAGGGTTAGACTACACAAGTGATCACAGAGTAATTTATTTCAACTACGCAATAGACAAAAGAAACAGAAATCCAAAAACCGAAATAAAATATAACCTTAACCAAGCAAATTTGGATAAGTTCAAACAACTACTAGCAAACATATTCTTCAACTTTACAGGAATCGATCTGCACCAGGAAGCACAAAATTTTGAAGACAAAATAAGACAAATAATGTTTAATTCCGAGATGTAAAGTTAAAAAATATGTGGATAATTCATGGAGAGAAGAGTTACATACCCTAAGAAAAAAACTGGGCAAAACAAGAAGAATATATCAAACACTATCGTTTTAGAAGAAAGACAGAGAAATCTAAATATCTACAGGAAGGCTAAATTAAATTTTAAAAGAACCTTATACGAAACCAGGAAAAGATCCTGGCAGAAGTTCTTCGAAAATAATAAAAACCTTAACATTTGGGACATACTATATAAAATCACTATGGAGAAAATTAGGACTCCAGAAATTATGAACACCCTAAGAAAAGAGGATGGAATTATCACAATAAACTGGGCAAACTCTATTCAAAAATTACTTAGCAAACTTTTACCCAACGACGATACAAATAACGATAACGAGCAAAATACCAATACAAGGAACGAACTAGAACTACCTAATAACAATAAATTGGCTATTTATCCATTTCACGAAAATGAGGTAAAACATCAAATTTTTAAATTAAAGAAGAGGAAGACAGGTGGCGTAGACGAAATTAAAAATGAAGTATTAATGAACATCAATGAAGTAATAATTATGCAAATTATTTAACGACTGTTTATGTCGTTTTTCTCAAAACCTTGGAAAATTGCCAAGCTAACCATACTTAAGAAAGGAAAGGACAAAGAGCCGTTAGATCCAAAATCATACAGGCCAATCTGTCTAAATCTACGGGAAACATTTTTGAATTCCTACTTAATAAAAGCATAATGAAATTCAGGTCCATGATTCGACTTAACAATAACCAATATGGTTTCGGAAGGGAAAGTCCACCGTGGATGTCATAAGCGTAATAATTGAAGCCGTAAAAGACTCTACCAGAAAATATGTAGCAGTCATATTTGTTGATATTTCTGGACCTTTTGACAACTTCTGGTGGCCTTTTTTCTTTAAAAGATTAGGAGATCTAAATTATCCCAGCACTCTGTATAAAATACTATCCAACTACTGCCAACATAGTCAATAGACAATATTTATGGCATAAATCAGACCATTACAAAAAAGATAACAAAAGGATATCCCCAGGGTTCTATTTTAGGAGCCACCTTCTGGGACATTACTGTAGAAACGTCATTGGAAGATATACAAAGCCATAATAATTGTCTAAAACCATTGCATATGCAGACAATGTGGTGGTTTTAGTATAAGCTGAATCTAGAAGGGAAGAGGAATTGAAATGTAGCAATATATTAACTATTTTATCCAATTGGTGTAAAATGTCTGAATTAAAAATCTCCGGGAAAATCTGGATGTATGATACTATAAGGTAATTTCAAAAGTAACCCCACAATAAAAGTTGAAAACAACACAATAAATAGAAACACAACGATGAAATATCTAGGCATATTTTTAGATGAAAAATTAAATTTCAGTCCTCACACTAACTATGTAAGAATTAAAGCCGAAAAGACAATGATGAAGCTTTCTAGGATAATTCAATTTGATTTTAAAATCCCGCTCCACTTCAGTTCTGTTGTTACTTATACAGCAGCAAACTGGGCAGTAAGGGCAAATAACACCACGGTAAAGAACTTTCTAAGAAGAACACAAAGGAACATTTTGCAGGAGCGCTAAACACGACTCCGACAGTAGCTTTATTAATAATAACAGGAATATGGCCTATAGATCTAACGCTTAAACTTCGAGGAACATTTTTCTGGCTCAAAAAAGGAAATTTTCAAAAAGTTGAGGAAATAATGGGAGAACACTGTAATACAAAAAGCGAAATCAAACTCAAATTACTTCAAACCTGGCAACGCATATGGGATACAATAGACCAAGGAAGACGGGCTTATTCCTTTTTAGCAACATAGCAGAAAGATTAAAACTAAAACATTAAAACAACCCTAAAGGAATAATGCATTACATATACGGTCATGGTCCCTACGAAACATTGGAAAACAGTAAATAAAACATCACAAGATATCTGCGACAAATGATCTAAACAAGACACCCCGGAACACGTTCTCTTTGAACGCGCAAAATACACCTCGTTCACAGCTCAAGAAAGAACCGACCTACAAGGACATTATCTTTACCATATAATAAGAGACAAAAACTTATTTACAACTTTAGAATCCTTAGCTAATAAAGTTAATATACACGCTAGAGGAATAACAATAACACGAACCATCAATGTCAACGCTCTCAGAGCTCAACCACCTCAAAGACATTATATGTTAAGAAGCAGAAACAATTATATAAATGAAGCTATGAACACATCACAAGCAGAACAACGGCTTTAATTGGGAGAAGAGGAAGAAGAAAATTATTAATATTAAGGAGAAGAGGTCACCGAACCATCACACCGGCGATGCTAGAGAAGAAGCGGAAAATAGCATCGTCGACGTGGGGAAGCAAATTGATTACAGAACCGAAGGCAACAGTGATTTTGTTTTTGTTTTTGTACAGAAAATATCTTCTTTAGACGTATTAGTGGTATTGCAATAAGAAATTACTCTTTACAGCTGTTTAAAGTGTGTCAGTGAGCGTTTATACTTAGTGAGTGTAATGAAATATAAAATGAAACTACTTTCTTTAATGATAGTGGAAGCGATTTGGTGAGGATAATAAAGTCGTTTTAGTGTTTTTGTTAGCCACTAAGCTTACTGTGATTCATAACAAAAACAAACCAAAATGTTGAGTTAAAAGTAAATGTTTAACAAACATGGTTAATGAATTTTATTAAATATTCTCATATGCAATTATATAAGCTAAAGGTAGTAAATTTTTGTTAAAGAAAGTAGAAATAGTTACTTAGAATTTGTTCTTTATATTACTCATTATTTAGTTTAGTACTGGTTGCCGCGGCTTTTAGTGTACTTAATAGTATATAGATATAAAAAATAACTGGATACCAGTAAAATGGGTAGTTGTAATAATAAATATGTATATTTGATTAAAAACAATATTAATAATAAAAATTAAAATAAAAGAATATTAAAAACAAACATTAAAAATAAGAATAAATTAAAATAAAAGAATATTAAAAATAAGAATAAAATAATAATAAAATAAATATTAAATATAATTCTGAGGAAATTAAGCGCCAGTGTCGTGTTAATCACCGGTTAATAAAAGGCGGAAATTTTAAAAATGTTTTACAAAAGGATATTTAAGAAAATTAAAGATAGAAACCAATTGGGGTACGTCAGTTTAAACTCAGATCATATAAAATTTTAACGGTGAAGCAGATCGAGTTTATAAACATCTACACCCAAAACTAATATAAAATTAAATCATTTAAACCATTATGTAAATATACAGTGTGTCCGTAAAAATACTGTCATACTTTGAACTGCTTGGATCACTTTGGATAGTCGCATTTAGGTGAAGTTGTCGACATTCGAAAGAAAAGCTCAAATGGATCATAGACTATCAACGTGGCTCCCACGAGTGACGCTGCAGACTTTACACATGCTCCAATATATCCCACGAAATGGACTGGATGGCAGTAATGATACAAAATTGTACTTCTTGCAGGTTTTAAGACAGGCGTATATAGACACAATCCTTTATGTATCCCTATACAAATAGTCACAGGGTGTCAGGTCAGGCGACCTCGGCGGCCAGTTGTAGAAGACATCTTTTCCGGCACGTCCAATCAATCTATCTAAAAGCCACTTTTTCAGATATTCCCTGAGGAGGTGCTCCATCTTGTTGGGAAATATATTCGTTGCCTTCTTCTAATTGGGAAAATAACCATTCAGTGAGCACACCAAGATAGGTTGCACCGTTGACAGTGGCCTCTTAAAAGTAAAAAGGACAATAGTCTTGACGCGGCACAAAAGAGGTTTACTATAGAGGAGTCTCTTTCAGCTTCCAAATGGCTCACCCAAATTCTAACAGTATGCTTGTTCGCTTTTTCACTAACTTGGAATGTTACCTCATCATTGAAAATTGGCATTTTCATTATATTCCTTTAGCACTGATAAATGTTCAGAGAAATCTAATCTTTTGCAGGGTCATCAGAATTTAAATTATGCATTAATTGCAGTTTGTAGGGGTGAAACTTCAGTTGCACATTAAAACCTTGAATATGGTGGATTTAGTTATAGTTAGCTGTTGCTTAGCTCTAGTAGACTTCTTAGGACTGCAAATGCCTGCCGCTCTTGTCCTCCCTGATTTGCCTTTCCTTTTGTGACATAGGAGGCCACGATCCACAAAATCATGGTACCACTTCAAAATTGAGGTGTATATATGAGGTTGATGTTAAACCTTCGCCTAAAAGTACCTGAACCTGCACCAAACTCTGCGTGCTATGCCATTCTTGTGGCTTCAACATAACTCCTTAAAACTTCTTTACAACAACACAATTGTAAAAGCAACCTGCCCGCTAAATATCCAACAATGAACCAATAGCGTAGTTTCTTTGTTTGATTCCCATGATCCCGTCCATTGTTAACATGTACAAAAACATTTGAGTTTTTCTTTAAATATCACTGAATTTATTTAAATGTAATTATCCAAGGTGACGTGGTCTCAATTTCTATTATGACGATATTTTATGGCTATGATAAATACGCAAATATTTAAAGTATAAAATAGTAAATGAATTCCAACTTGCAAGCCATCCGGTAGATATCCTCATCCAAAAATAAAGTAAGAATTACATTTCATTTTAAATAATTATATTTAACCTACAAAAAGTGATATCATTAATATTCCTACAAATATGAGTTTTTCATTAAAGTAATATGAAAATTTACGGATTCCAAGTATAGGAATCATAATTCTTGTTGCTGCTATAATGGATCAGGGTCTTACTAACTTAATGAACTAAAAATATAAACCAGGATTAGATATCCCATTATTTTTATTCTAAAAATATTAAGCTCGCCACAGCCCAAATCAGTATATTTAATTGGACGTGAACCAATTGATGTATTATGCAATATAACGTAAAATAGCATTAGCAAATGTTAAATATAATTTTGGTTGATAATTAACTGCGATTACAATAGGATATAAATATAATTCCTAATTACAGTGGTAAAGACTGAAATAAAGTATAAAATAATAAATAAATTCCAGCTTGTAAACCGTTTGATATCCTCATCCAAAAATCAAATTATTACTCAAATCCCAATTTGGTAATAAAAATGCAAGTAATAAATAATTTCTAATTAAAGAAAATAAACAATAATAAAATTAATGCCCATCTAACCTCATAAGTCGGGCCCGGATTTTTTGGTGAAATAAATCTTCATTTTTGGTTTGTATGTTTAAAATACTTATTAATTATTATTATTATTATTATTATTATTATTATTATTATTATTATTATCATTATTATTACTTTTTTGAGATCTATTTATGATATTATTTCACAAAAGTTAACAGTTACATACATTAGAAAAACAAAGAATATATTTTCATGAATCTTTTGTTGGTTATTTTTTGGCATTGCAGAAAATAGTTACATACTACCCAAATTTTCTGGTGTAAACAATTTCCTGTTATCGCGCAGCACATTCTTGTATGAAAAAAATGTTATTTCAACGGAACATGACGTCATTGGAGCGTACAACATAGATGCTAATACAGCAGATTCTAGGGGAAATTTTCCTGTACACTTTTCTCCCTATTATACTGAGTTTTATGATTTTCATGTCTTCAAAACCTGGATTTCGTTGCAGAATCTTCTTCAGCTTCGAAGAACATGCAGCTCCCCCTGATCCAGGTATTTCTTTTCTGGAAACATTGTCAATGGTGTCCAGAGCATCTTTTAGTGGCAAAGTTGCACTTTTCAAACGTAGAATAGCTTCTGGTAAAAACAAAAATGAGTCATATAAGCAAGGGAAGCGGCAAGAGTGGGAACTCGAATGCTGTCTTAGCCTTGGCAATGCAGGAAGCTTCTGTTTCATCCAAGTCACTGAACACATTTTAATGTCTTTTAAGTGCTCGGCATAATAACTGGCAGCAGACAGCCATGTTCCCCAGCGGGTTAAGGTGGAAGAGGGCTTGCCGGTAGTTTCTCTTTGAATAGTTGTACACGTGTTAGAGCTTTTAAGAAAACTTTCTTGACTGAAAATATCAGGCGGTTCATGTCATCAAAGTGGCTTCTAATTTCCTCCGCTAGACTGCCGTGGGTCAAGCATCTAGCATGTATCATGGTTGGGTAGAAAGACTGTAGAACCTCCCCAGCCTTCAACATGCACTGTCTGTTAGTAACAAAAGCAATTTAGTATCCCGGTTCTCTGCTGGCCACAAAATGCGTAAAGCATTTCTCACTGCGCAGATTATTGTGCTGTGATTTGTTTTTTCTACTGTTTTACAAAAGATTAGATGAGGAGTACCTGGTTCATTTGGATCCAGCTTACCGACTATCACATTCAGAATGAAGCGATCGCAACTGTCAGTTGTTTCATCGACAGAACACCAGATAAAGTAATCGCCTATATTTTTTCTTATTTCATCTATTGTCTTCTAGTAAACAGGAACCAAATAGTTCTTCCTTAACGTAGATTCATTGGGTATATTGCGACCAATGTTTTCAATGTCAGGCTGGTTAGCACATTCCATGGAACATTAGCAGATACCAACACTTGGCACAGGCGAAAGTTGAAGTTATTTTGAGAATTACCAACTGTGGATGAAATAAGCGTTTGCTTACTGCTGCTGCTGGAGTTATTTCTCCTAGCTACATTTGCAATGCGAATAACTGCAGACTTATGCTGCTCAAGATGCGATTTCTGTTCACATTTAACCTGAAATTAAAATAATGATGATGATGATGATGATGATAATAATAATAATAATAATAATAATAATAAACAACTCTTAAGTACACTTCAGTAAGGCTGTTGCGTTATTACACTACGTTTTTATATTAGTTACGAGAGCTTACTTGCTTGGAGCATGTCTGACTATTCGACCATCAGAAGTAAAGTACGGGTCTTTTGCAATTCATTGTTTCAATAAGTGGGATTTATGCATTGTTTCGCTATACAACAGTTATTGCAGCGAACATTCACAACACTTACTGGAGGCAATTCGCGTTATGTAGGTTAGCTCCTCCATACCTTCAAGCATCAAGGAGGTACCAGATGTCAGATGTGGATTGGAAGGTGTGGAATGTGCTGCATGCAGCGGTAGTTACTTAAACTATCTTATTGCTACTGGCAATAGTAAATTAAGTTTGCGTGGAGTTTCAATGGGAAAATGAGATTTTCTTTCATTTGAGGTAGACAAACTGTTTTTAAGCTATTTTAGGTATTTGCTTCTCATTTAAATTCTTTTAGGTGAAATAAATTTCACATATTCTGCTCCGGGAAATGTGAAACGAAATTTGTTCATTAAGTAAAAAGGAATAAAATAGCTTAGAACCTAAAAATCCGGGCCTTACTCATAATAAATAGTGTTACTGCACGTAAAACTCATCAACAGTTTTACCAATAAAGGTATTAATACCAATTCTAATTACATTGTCGTGCGAGTGTTGAGAAAAATATAAATTATATGCAGGAAAAACGTGTAGTGGAGAAGTACGTATGATGTTAAATCGTAGAGATCGAAAAGTGATCTGGAAATCGAAAAGTGCCAGTAAGTGGGGTAACTGCTGAGAGTTATACTGGGCAAAGGAAAATACACCTGAAGGACTAACACGAAATGCACTGGATGCAACAGGGATGGAAACAAAAATAATGAAGAAATGAGTAATGGCGACACAGTCAATATTGCCTGTGATTGGAGGGAATAAAACGCATTGTGATATGATGAATAGGATAAAAAAGCAGATAAAAGAGATACAAATTAATGTACAAGGAAAGGAAACCAAACATTAAAACAGCGATTGTAGATGCGATAGTTCTACAATCGTAAGAAATAGTCTGCATCGAGGGTAATTGCGTGAATTTTGGCAAAAGTGGGCTTAGAAACTGCTGTTAAATATGGAAGGTACTGTGAATTATGATCCAAATGTTCGTGTATGTCTAAGACAGGCAGTATTTAGAGGTTTAATTCAAACTTTTTAAACATGGGAAAATCAAGAAACTTATATAATTGTATAAAACCATTAAGTAGATGTCAGAGAGGAAATCGATGCGGATAATTACACAATCGGAACCTAAAACAGGGCAGACAGCGCACCGTGAGGGAAGGATACATGATACTGGGGATAATGAATAACAGAAAGAAAGGAGAACACATTGTTTATGAAATAATTGAAAATATATAAATGAAAATAAATGCAGATCCTTTACTTTTTTTTCCTTTCAATAAGTAGTTTAAATGAGGTAAATCTCTCCCACTACATACCACAACGCAGACAAGGGAAACCGTGAGTTTTGCAAAACACAAGTGAGCTAAATAACGATGTTAAAATATTTAATTAATATTAAACTGAAATAAATATTTGTGGAATCGCAGATTGTAGTATGATAATCGATACAGTAGATTTATCAGTGGAACGAGACTTTATATGGTAGTTTATAGTTTACACCGCACGTCGGACAGTCATATGTAATAGGAATTTTACGTTGTTGAGTTTTACGCCTCAACGTGGGTGCTTATGTGCGGCGTACCTAAGTGTCACTTCAAATCAACTCCACTACACTCACGTACCTGGTACTGAGGCTCTTCTTCGATGGGTTGCCACGGCGTTGCTCAGTTTTGCACGATCATTGACTCTCTCTGGCGTGGACTTGGCAAATGAGAGGAGTTGTAGGAGTGATCTTTTAATTGTGAAGAAAACACTTGTAAACTTTTACTGTTATTTATTCTATAAGGAGAATCCAAAATAAGCACCTTGCTGTACACTGTTATCCTGTTGACTGGTACTCTTACCACTCACTCACACGAACTCTCAATTACACTGTTTCTACGTTAAGTACATGGCACAATTCACTCTCAAGTAATCACGAGCCAACTATTAAATAGGTGAGCGACGTTACTTTAATTCACTAACAGGTTCTTCACGGACAGAGTTTTACAGTTGCACGTCATTACTTTGCGAACAGCGTTTTTTTTACAAAACGACGACCTACCGCATCTCGTGGACAGATTCTTGACAAAAGACGTTGCCTCTCACGGGCAAATTCTTAGCAAAACGACCACGATGTGTCGAACCCTACTTCTTTTATACTAAAAACGGTGTCATGGTGGCTTCTTCCTGATTGGTTAGAAAGTCTGCCAAAAACCATTGCGAATCTCCCAGAATACGTCATAATAACCACGTGACACTACGAATATAAAGCAGAAGTCCCTTCGTGGGTTTTAAACTGGACTGCTTCTGTGTAAGGACATCGTACGTGACTTACACAAAAGAGGCAACTTCTCACCCCTCTCTCCAGTCTGGCGTCAGGATTCTGTGTAGCTTTCAAGTCAACAACTGACTTCTTGGTTCCTATGTGTACAATTTAATAAATGTTAAATTTCTTTACTTATGTACATCTAGATAATTAATAGAATGATTGTCATTATTACGACGAGGCTAATTAACGGTCTCACCAGACATATTTGAGCTAGACCGGAAAATAACGTTTGAAGGCTAGTAGTCGCATACATCGTAGATAACTAAATGAATTTGTACTCTTAGATAACTTTGTGTACGTGTTAGGCAAATGTGGTAATGGAGAATAAGAGGTACACTTAGGAGGAAACAGAATGGTAACAGGAAGAGTAAAAGGAGGTCCAGATTCTAAGCTACGGAATATGAAAATACAGCAAGACTACATTGCGGTAGAGCGGGATCAGGAGGGAGAGAGAAAGAGTATCAGTAAATAGCATAGTAAATAGTCTGTCACAGAAAGGTGCAAAATTAGCATAACTGCATACAACCTGGAAATGAGAAAGCAAAATAAAGTACTTGGAATAACCAAGTGAATTTAAAAACAATAGAGAATGAGGAAATTGAATAACAATTATGGAAAGTAGTTGATTTGAGAGAAATGAAAAGGAAGATGGAGGACGGAGATGTTAATGTAAAGAGAAAAAGGATAGAGAAAAACGTGAATCAAATAAATGCCGAATTTCACGGTTTGAAGGAAAATACTGCTCAATTAGTAGTAGTGACGATAATATAGCTACTAAGGATAAAGATTAATTTGAAGAAACAGAGGAGAAGAAGTCGAGATGGAACGAATGGAAACACAGAAGGAGAAAACATTGCGATTAACGAGGAAATGACTTCAGTGGCAAAACCAGATGAATCGAAAAGACTCAAAGCCAGGAACCACTAGGCTAAAGAACCGAATTGAAATCCGAAACACGACTGCTTCAAGGGAAAATAACTAAGAAAATAGCAGGTGAGCATTTTAAATGCATAGTTTAAAACCGACTTAATAACAATTAATATTATATAATAATATTATATGCAAGAGTGACATACGGATATCAAAAAAGTACGAACCTGTTACAGGAGTTTTGTCTGACCGCATCCTTGGCAGTCGTTGCCGTCTGCCACCATCATAGAAAGACGTGGATGTAACCATACAACATTTTTAAAATTATTCTTAAAGGCTTTAGTTACAAACTATATAAAAATCAGACGCTGAAATGGCCACCATCGTCGTCCATACTTTTTTGGCACCTCTTTAGGGAACTATTCATCTCTCGCTGAAGTTCACAATTTCCTGGCTGATATTTTGTTTTATTTCTTCCAGGGTGTGTGCGTTTGTCTTGTGTACTTATTGTTTTAAGTTAGCCTAGAGATAGAAATCGAGAGTGTTAGGAAGGGGGACCGAGGGGCCCACAAATCTCTACTAATAATTATATCCTGAAACGCACTTTCAATTGTCTCATCGAAAGATTGGCCGAATGAGCTGTTACAGACTCTTATTGAGAAAAAAAAAAAAAAGCAAAATCATGCTCCATGTCTGTTAATTCTCTCTCTCTCTAAAAAAAAGGGGGGGGAGGAAAATTGTATTCATGTATGTACGGGCATCACCTGTTGACTCCAAAAAATTGGCCCTATAACTCGTTCCCTGCTAATGGAGCACCATACACCAACGTTTACGTCAAGAAGGAGTACTTCATGAACAATATTGATGAATGTGGAACCAAGCCTGGTCCGTGAAAAATATTAAATGGAGTCTACTTCGCCATTATATACTATTGAGAAAATGTACGCCAAATTGCAGAATCAACAGGTTGACGAGCATATGTCACAGTTATTCTATATAGTTTTAACTTCAGCAAGAAAAGCCTACCTATTGTGAAAAACGTCTAAGCCATTTTGGGGCGAAATTCTCCAAACGATTATCGATGTCGTCTAATGTTTCGTACGCAAACACTGTATGCCTTGTTTTAGATTTCTTAGTGTGAAATATTTCCTGTGACATAAAATGTATTGTTAAGTCTATGGATTGTTCTACGGCCTGTAACTTTTATACCTGGAAACCTTTCTGCAAATCGTACTTTCACTTTACGATCCGATTGAGTTAATACCAACGAATCAGAAATAAATACACGCTTTGCAGTAGAAAACATATACTGTGCCATAATACGCTTTGTGACGAAGTACAGGATAAAATAATAAATCACTCGTAGTAACTGAACTACGCCATATCACTGTCAACCCAATACTGCACTTCCAGAGCAGAGCAAAACTGCGTCAGAAGCGTGACAGCAGCAGTGCGGAATTGTGTCCACACGCCAGTGGAGAAACACGGATGTTTTTGACTCATTCGGTACCACCACCACCAATAATAATAATAATAATAATAATAATAATACTAAGAAGAAGAAAAAAGAAAAAAGAAGAAACAAACATAAGAAAAAACTATAGAAGAATATACACTGATATTTACATACAAAAGAAATATCATAAAGAAGAATAAAATCCCAAATTCTATGGACATATTATTAGATATTACAATAAAGCATACGGAGAAACAGTCCTAGCATAATAAAAAAATTGGAAAATGAAATATTCAAATGTATGTTTAGGCGTAGTTGTGATCAATGTATACAAATGTTATTAGTCATTTTGAAGGGAATTAAATGGAAAAAATCGGGATGATTATGCAAGATGAAAATAAGTCTCCAACTAGGTTATTTGCTTTGCGCCTAAACGGATTTTATTAGCCGGTGGACGTTACACTCTTGATACAAGGGTGTGTGTAAATTTAGAAAGGAGTTTCTGGAAGAGAACGGTATTGATCCGTTTAGATTTAGATAATGTGTTAGGATTGCCTAAGAATGCAGAAAGATAAAACAAATCATCATACTCGAAGGGTGTACCGCAGAGCCGACCAACAGTTGCATATAGCTGTCTTGGTTGGAGCGGCAGCAGAATGTGTCAAAAGTGCACACAAGAGGTAAAAATGGTGGTCACAAGGTGAACATTAAATATACAAATCGTTTACTTTCTTCAAGGCTATTTCTTTCAGGGTTTCCTGAGGTGTTTCCAAATAGACATGCCATGCTCGAAATGTATTTCCTTTCGTAGCACCTTTCACATGCGGTCATGTTGTCCAATGCAAACACTCATTCTTTAAGGCAACAGCACACCAAAAGACCGTCTATCGAGACCAAGAGATTGCAGCGGTCACTTTACGAATGGAGCATGGGCCAATTTTTAAATTGTAAGGAGTTTCAAACTTTCTCAGACATTGAGAAATAATAGTATTGAAACAGCTACATTCTATCATTTAGTGATAATAGAGCTATGATTTTTATAGCAGTATGAATAAAATGACCAATGTTTTATTCAACAAAACTCTACCCATGGTAACGGTGAACTGAAGAAAGAAAAAAAAAAAGAAAAAAAAAAAAAAAAACCAAATCCAGTACTAGCCTTGCATGTGAATATTTTGTTTTTATCCTATTTCGAATATTATTTTTATAGGTTTATAGTTTGAAGTGAATTTTGAAAGATCCTAGTATATATATATATTCGCTCATGTATATAATTATTTATTGAAAGTTAAATCTTATTAATTATCATTGCAACCTGAATAATAGCTTACATAAGGAAAGCTAGCACGTTGTGAAGTGCTGTATCGATGTTGAATGTTAAGCGTAAATTAGAATTGGCTTGGTACGAGCTAAATTCGATATGAGGAGATACCTTACACGTAGCAAGTCAAGCACAATTACGTCAATAATTCGCAAGGAGCGTCTCTCCTTATTTTAGCAAAGCCCATAATCCACAAGAGTGATTTTTCAACAGGAAATAGCAACAACATAAGAATGAACAAATCTGACAATTACAATAGACATTACTTAAACTCACTCAAGCGCAAAGATAATAGTTAAGGTAGAATTCCGCTAAACGCAGTTAGAACTGAATAACACCCAAGAGTCAGCCCAGACACAATACAACGCTGCGTTCTCACTAGCTGGTGTCTAGTGGCACATGCTTTGTTCTTTGTTAGAGCTAGTCAGAGCGCTTGCATTTCCCCAATTCTCAAAGAATGCTTTAAATATCCACACGTGTACCTACTTCTACACTGTATGCACTAAATGAACACAGACTTCGTACCGGCGTTTTTAGGGTCTTTTTTGATAAAGACGAGAAATATAATAGCATAGGCACACTATTGGACAGTAGTAGGGCAGTATGTTAAATATAGGTGTTTCGTTGCACTGTATTCATTGTCAATGCTTCTTCGCCAGGAAAAGTATGAACAGGCCGATTATAGCGAAGCGGCGTATTACTTGATGATATTGAAGATAAACCCCGGATTGCACAAAAAGATGTTACAGACTGGATCTGGTAAAGAAACGTTTCCAAATGAATGATTAACATGTGCAAGCTTGCATCAAGATGTCTAATTCGTTTGAAAAGACACGACCGCGTTGGAGAGGTTAGTTGACGAGAAGTTTCCGCTTATACAGAGACACTGTTCTTCACATCCCTCGGTAGTGATGTTGTGACAACGCTTGTGAAATGAAATGCGGGAGCAGTTTCTTGACGCATCCCAGCCTAAATATGTCTTTGCCATCTACGTTATTTATAGAAGTCTAACAATTTTTACAGAGGATATTAATACAGTTAAATGTGCTAGGTGTCTCCTCCTGAAAGCTTGAAAATGAAATATAATCTCTTTATTCGTCATTGGGCACCACATGTAATACAACACTTTACACATTTGGTACACTGAACCCGTTTTATCAACCATAAAAGAAAGACAATAAGTATAATTAATATTCGACGATAATAATTAATATAATTAAATTAATGATATTAAATACTATTATTATTATTTAAGTGAAACACATGATTATACGGTTAGAGGGGAAAACCAAAAGTTTATTTTTGGGCGAGTGTGCCATGGAACAAAAAGCTGGAAATGCAGTAAATAAGGAGTTCTGCAAAGGACAGGAAATGATCAGACCAACAATTTTTACGCCTCGCCAGGTGCAGGTGTGATCGACTGTTAATAAAAGGGTTTTACCTGCATACCTGGACATTGTATGAATGGCTGGGGCAGTACTCGGCAGAACAGTGCAGATGTAGGACAGTGTGCAGTGGCTGCTTACAAAAGTGCAGTTTTAAAACATGTTCACCACACTACGGTAACAACATTTCTAAATGGAAACTAGTATTTTTATATTCGCGGAGTTTCGCACAGAAACATAGATCTTAAATGTGTGGCTCTGCCCTGGCAACGGACTGCCGGTCTCAATAAGGATCAAAATAAACAGCGATTACTGGAAATTGTAAGTGTTCACGGTGTCTGTATGTGGAAAACCCAAATCCCAAAATAAACTTACAGCTTACGTGAACGGGATGTGCACCGCGCCCTGAGAAGTACGACGTTCGAGATCTCATGCTCCAGAGACCAGCAGAGGGATGAAAGTGGGGTGAAGGTACGTGAAAGTAGACATAATTTATTCCCCAGACTCACCCATCCCCATTCCGACCAGGCGGGCTCAACACAAATAACTGTCACTTTCTTAGCATTCGTCGTCACTGTATTGACTTTTAACTCATTCCGACAGTATCGGTCTCTCTTATATTGTCCTGTAGCCGGGCTCCGAAAGTTCCAGTCTTGAAAATTACGTTTTCTGTAACATTTCCAAATCCGACCGCAGGCATCATGCACCTTGATCTTTACTCTGACGTGGAAATTTAGCTTCCAGATGCCCCCGATTAATGTGTACACTCTAAAAGAGCTAGAACACAACGTTAATTCGTATATATATACAAGTAAGTATTAGCAGGTCAAGGATATACTCCAATATGATGGCACGAAACCAGTGACATAGGAGTCAATGCTGATGTCATTCACAAGTCTCAGTTACGACCTGATTACTCTACAAGGCAGTTCGAGATGGTCCTGTTTAGGCATGATATACAGCTCCGGCCACTTGCTCAAGTAATCCATAACCACTAACAGATCCTTGGTACACCTAATGGACATTGAGAATGATCCAGCTATGTATTTACTATATGGTCTAAGGGTGCTCAAAACATTACGCTGCTGCATGTGACGACTGGTCTATGGGCCGCTCCTTGCCACACACACATGGAATTGGCGAAACCGCCTCCCGTCTACCCGTAGCCTAAGCCAACAGAACGTCGGACCATATCGATTTTTAGGTTAAGTTTGGTACAGCATGTCCCCACGTGTAATTCCTTCAGCATCTCCATTACCTCACTCCCTGGAAGATTCAAATGCTCTCTCTCTCTCTCTCTCTCTCTCTATCTATCTATCTATCTCTGGGTATTTCCGTTTGGCGCTTCCCAAACTTTAAATAGTTCATCTTACTCCTGGCTGTGATATTTTCCCATCTCGGTCTAGTTCTTGCCTTTACTTCGCTCAGCGGTAGTCTCATGTCGGTGTCCACCAGTTGTTACATGCCCAAGCTTATACTATCTCATCCTCTGCAGACACCGCCGAAATCTCACGGTTAGCTGTGGGATGAGTCTTTTCACCCGTCTTAGTGGAATGGCTGCAATTCTCTGAACAGCCTTCTTGACATATCATTCGCATTGGAATGGTTGCTTTGTTCTCGATATTCTAAAGTGAAGTTGTATTCTAGGTGTCTTTTGGACCTCCTGGTTCTTGAAACTCTATAGCCAGATGAAGGCACAGTAGTTTATATACTGTGAACTATACGGCACTTGTGGAAGTGTTCAGGCGTCTTTTCTATTGCCAGGAGTTACCGCTTGGTAACGCAGTAGTTCTTTTCTGCATTGGGAACCGCCTTTCTCTCGTAGATCCTTAGCCACTCCTAGTCATCTTAGACATGGGATAGAAAGCCTTAACATCGGTGGCGCTGGCTTCGGTGGACAATAAAGTCGCTTACAGGTTCTGGAGACCCTAAGACAGGTGCACTGAAGAGCGCTGACTCAGAGCACCTGAACGCGATATGTGTATCTTTGAACCACTTGAAAGACCGGTCGTCTTCTGTGAAGGGTGTCGCAGTATTGACGAACTTGCAGTATTAGCTAAATAGACAAGAGAAACTTTGTAGCTCTCATTTATCTAGCCCCTAATTACTTTATGCTCGAGGTTTCTCCGGGTCCGTGTCCACCCCAGAAGTTGTGAATAAGTAGTCACCTTCTTGCAGAAGACTTGGCACCTCTTCACGTTCAGCTTCAGATTAGCGGCCTGCATCCTCTGCAGTACCTTGGCCGTGTTCTCGATATAGTTTTCGAAGTTGCTGTCAAAACCGATGATTTCACCCAGCCGCCATACGTCAAACCTATCATAACTGATTTCTTGAGTCGCTAGAAGCTGATATATATATATTTTTTTTTTTTTTGTAGTGTTTAACTCCCGCTTTTACTGCTCTGGCACCGCAGGCGATGGAAGTTGGTTGGCACGTTGAAAATGCCAAAGAGCATAACCAAAAATAGCTTAAGCTCTTGGTCCGTCGAGAATGTTGTTCTTTTCTTTTCTCAAGGATCTAGGAAGGCCAGCTGTCAGTTTCCCGATTTCAAGTCAAAGTCGAGAGCCACTGGCATCAAGTTTGTTCCGAATGTCGTAAATCCAGAGTAAAATAAATCCTTTCTGGTGACGGCATTCTGTAGTCTACGTAGAAGAATAGTTCGCTGTTTCTTTATCTTTACCAAGACTACGGGGGAGCAACAAGGATTGTCGGACTCTTCGATGATTCTCCTAAATTTCATGTCCTCCAAAATGCCTCTACCTCTTTCAACGTGTCTTGATAGTTGCCGGTGTTGAAGAGAGGGAGATGAGTGGATGGCCAAAATCGCCTTTCCCTAACAATAATTCGCAAATCCTCCGGCCGACATCAGCAGTTATCTTGTGCTTCTTAAGGGCGTTCAGTTCCAATATCACATCCTCAGCGACCCTCGTGACGAATATCCACATGCTCACAGTGCTCCAACACAGTCCCAACTCCAGTAGGTCCTTGTACTCCACAGGTAAGTTGTTGTCCGATGTTCTCACTAGTTGGTTGGGTTGGCTTACTGTCGGCAAGCCCTTCGCCTCGTCATGGCTGAACACAGTCGAGACAGCACCTGTGTCTACCTGTGTCTACTAGCATCCGACACAGCGCACTCTTCTTCCCAACAGCATGTAATGTCACTCGAGGTGTAGGCGATGAGGTCCCGATGTGCCCTCCAATGTTTCCTGTCTGCTGGTTGGCTTTGTCTGGACAGTCTTTGTCCTGGATAACCATAACCCCATAACCCCAGCACACATAGCTTGAAGGTCATCCTAGTCGTTTCTGAATTGTTTCTTTTTCCTTGTCTTAGCGAACACCCATGGTCTACGAGCTATCGAACCGTCTGCGATGAGGCTGTCTTCCACTCTTCTACTCAAGGCACGCAGCCTCTCTCGACGGGGTAGTGAAGACGGCATTGACTCGTTTTCCGCCTGCTCGTCGATTTGAAAACCGACAAATCTTCACTAGATAGCCGCTCGCAGGCACCATTTGAAGGTCGTCGTTATTTCTCAGTAATTTCTATTCCTGGTCTATAAGATGGGCGCACCTCCATCTTCAATGCTGGATTATCTTATAGTCGCCAAGCATCATCGCTGGCGTATTTCGGCGGTAGGCTGCAGCCCGTACCTATCAGCTGTACGGCTTCCTCCTCTGCCGTGCATTGGTTGTGGGTGGGGATGGCAGCGAACTGTTGGCAGATGTACTTAAGTCTTCTGTCAATCATCTTTTCTACCACGGTGTTCAGCTCCTGTCACTGCCACCAACTCTTCCCTCCAGAGCATTAAGGCATTGGCAATAGTTTCCCCTTCCTACAAGCTCTTTCACCTTTCCACCAGGTTCTTCCGTCTCTTTCTTCAGGATGGCCAGTTGTTCATCGATTTTGGTCGATAATTCTTACTTCATCTTCTCCATCGCGCAGTTCAACTCTTTAATTCGTCTTTCGTGTTCTCCAATCTGGATTTAATATTTTCTTCCATTCCATCTCCATTGATTTCTTCCATTCCAGATTTCATGTTCTTCTCCATTTGTGTTTCCCTTCTTATTTCAATCCATTTCACTGCTGTTTCCAGTTTCGTATCCAGTTTCAATCCATATCTGCTGCTGAATCCATTTTCATCTTAATTTTATATAGAAAAGCTTTCATATCTCCATTTTCTTATTCAGTCCCACACCGGACATCAGTGTAACAAAATCTCTTTATTACTTCAAGTCCTAATTACATTAACTGTCTCTATTCAAATCCTGCTTTACAATAATTTTACCTCTCGAAACTATATGCTCATTCCTGCTCTCTCCAATCCAAATATAAGCTCCGAATTCACTGTCGAAACTTAACTTCGGACGAGATGACGAAAATCTCTCAGGTTCGTAGTGAGCCTAGGGCTTTACCACTTTTTGGTGTATTTCTGACGATTTATCAGTGTGCAAATGTCATTCAGAGTGAAAGGTACTTCAGAGGTTATTCCCAGAAACGTTCAAATATGCATTCCATAAAAGTATCTTGAACATATGGTATTATCATCAAAACCCGTAAGAGCCATTTTTAAGAAAATAACGATTCTAAAACCTTTTTCGTGTAAAGAGTGGTTTGAGGTGGTGAAATCCTTAAGAGTCTTTATGTCGCAACCTTGGAAGATGCCGAACTTAAATAATCAATAATCAATTATGCTATTTAAAGGAACAGACTTATTCCGACCTTTCTTCTTAAAATGCTCTGTTTTATCCAGGGGGCCTCAAAGCATGATTTCCGGTGAGGTCTTATCATCGAACATTTGGTGGAATACATTACTTTCCCTAGTATAGAAAGTAAGAAAACATCAATGGACCGAGCGGAATGGGTCATGCGGTAACGCTTGTGGCCCGCATTCGGGAGGTCCTGGGTTCGAATCCAATGGACCGACCCATCTGACTGTTTAAGGGTGGTGTTTCTTCAGTCGATAGTCGCAAGGTAATTACTAGATTTGATATGTAATGACATGACCCAAAGTTCCACTTTCAGTCTAATACAATAACAAAACTGGACGTATATGGTAATTGCGATTGCGCTGCCATCCGTCCACAGATTATGCAAACAGTAGACTGTTGTCACGGAGCTAAGGGTAAGAATGGTGTGAGGGAATGAGACCTTAGAAGGCTAGCTGCACTTTGCTATCTGACTATAGCGGTAGTGCAACTAGATTGGACGGTACTGTAACACCATGTGCTTGGTGCTAAGCGAAGGTCATAGGGAACGGAGATGAGATTTTAAATGACTACTGTTCCCCACATACCGTAAACGATGCACCTTACTCAACAGTTCCGTTGCGATATAACAGAGTTGTTAAGGCAACCTTAAATAAAATAGAATTTTAAAAAAATTAATAGCAAGCATGCTCACAGGGGTTTTAACAAAATTAAGCGAGAAGATATTGACTTTCATATCAACCTAATTCTTGGTATTCAGATTAATGTGCGTCGAGTTCCCATCCCCTCCAATCGCACAGAGGACGCCAGAAAATATGAAACAAAACAGAAACGTTTCAGCCGTCTTCAATACTCGTATAAAACAACCGCGGACATCTTTACCCAATAGAGGTTTTTGAGATTTCAGACTTATTTCGGATATACATTATTATTATTATTATTATTACTATTATTATTATTATTATTATTATCATCATCATCACTATTACCATTATTATTATATTGCTAAATACTTAATCATATTTCGTGGTTAGCATCATGGAATATACACAGAGGGTGACAAAAACCGTATAGACACTTCAAGCAAAGAAAACAGAGTGTTAACACAACAAAGTTGAATTGATACAAACAGGTATAACAATTGCTCAAAATGCCCACAATCGGTGTTGATACTCGTCTGAGTACGTTGAAGTACAATCGAACAACATTTGCGAAAGTGTCCTCAGCGATTGCAGCACATACCATTTAAACTTCTTTCTACTTTATGTAATCCTTAAAAGGTTCTTAAATAAGTAGAAGTCTAACGAAGATAGATCCAGAGAAATTTCAGTTGCATCTCTTTGACCTATCCAGTGTCCTGGAAGACTGTCATTAAGGTATGCACGTATATCTCGCATAACCTAAATGAATATTAGTCCGACTTCAGACAGGAACACAATACAAATATTACATTATTAAAAGTTACATAGGACATACTTGAAACAGCGGACAGTGGACCTTACTGACACTATTGCCTTTTTCTAAAACATTTTATACAGTAGATATTATTCACTTGTTAGTGTATGAGTTTGAATATTTGAATATGTCAAATAGCGTTACAACATGATCGTATTTATCTGAGTGACAGCAAACTGTTAATTAGATCAAACCGATCTCATTGTAAGGAAAGAAAGCTGGTATACCACAAGGTTCGCTGCGTGGGCCCTTGTTGTATGCAATCTACATAAATGACATTACAGCAAGTAAGACATTGTAAACACCATATTTTCGCTGAACACTTGCAACTGTACTTACCGGCGGACCCTAGTAATTTAGACAACTCAATTAAGACTTAAATTCACTATAGACTTAGTCATTCAACATGGACTACATTGAATCCAGGAAAGTCATAGACAATCATTATGGGATACGAGCGGCTGTTGAGAGCTCTAAATTTGGATAACATACAACACATTGCATTAAATAATTCTGAAATACCATTTCGTAATCCAGTAAAGACTCTTGGAATTTATATGGACCAAAATTTAAACTGGGACACGCAAATTACACTTGTATGTAAAAAAGTATTCTCAATAGTCTACCATTTAAAACGTATGAATGACTTTCTATTAATACAGAGGCTTGTGATGCCCCATTTTGATTATTGTGACTCTCTTTTTACTAACATAACTTAAATCTTGATCTAAGACTTCAACGGGTCCAGATTGCCTTTATAGGCAATCTCTGTCGATTTGATATGTTACACCATCACTCAAAACCCTTAAATGGCACCAGCTGAGGGATAGAAAAAAATTACATTCTTTATCATTTCTCTATCAACTCTTTCATTCTATCTAAATGTTTGCTTCAAATACCTTTCTGACTGTCATAATTGAGAATCTCGTTCACAACACTCTCCTTCTTGCTATACTTACTCATCACACAACCTTCTATTCAACTTCATTTACAATAGATTTAGCTCGTCTTTGGAATTCCTTACCTGAAAATGCAAAGGACTGTCGGGACGTTGTACTGTTCAAGTAGAAAGTTTGAGCATACATTTATAATCAATAAGTATGCTGTACTAATATTATAAATATATCACTACTTTCAATTATTGTTATTAATATATTATGTGTTGGCAAGTAATATGACCTTCAATTGTAAATATGACTAATATGCGATTTAACCTACATGAATATTTCACTTAAAATAATTTTGTTTACATTTTTGTTTTTCATTTCAGTATATTTGTTGCACCGTTTTATGTTTGATTTTATTGAGTTGTATAGAATTGTAGTTTTGTTCTTTATTCATTGTATCACTGTGGTATTGCCTGGTAGAATGAAAGAGAAGGCCCCAAGGCCTTAACTCCAACCAAGATAAATAAACAAATATTTTGTTTGTTAACAACACTGTCAGTTGTCAGGATCATATATGAATACCCCAGTGAGCTGGAATTCTGCAGAAGTTCTTTTGCTATGCCAGTAAATCCAGCACAATCAAAAACCATGATCTGAGTTGTTTTTGAACCCGCAATCATGGGGTGAGAAGATCAGTGCTTAACCAGCTGGTTAGTGTATCATGTTAGCTGGGCTTGACCAGCTACTGTTGCTTTAAAAAGGATGGTCCAATTATACCACTAGATGACAACCAAAACCAAATATTAAGAGCCTTATCAGGTAAATCAGCAGCCGTATCAAAGAATTAAAATAAACAAAGCATGTGGATTGTTTGCACCAGTAGATATAGTTATGCCGGTTAACAGTTCTGTTCATCTTAAATTGTGCCTCATTGGACCAAATTACTTTCCTCAGGAAGGTCTCATCCTCCTGCTCTATGTCCCGAAACCACTGACATTACTGCATCCTCCGACCAGGGTCATCTTCATCTAATGTATTCAAGTTTTGGGATGAAAATTTAATCATTTTAACAAAACAACGTACGCTAGTTCAGCTAATCCCAATCTCACGTACACTTCTAAGGTGAGTGCTCAAAACGTTCCAAAAGGCTTGTTGCTCTGCGAGGTCTCCCAGAAATGCCTTGTGAACATCACATACAGTACCACAAGTCTCAAATTTGTCTCAAATGCATGCAATGAAATTGTTTCTCACATTGGAGATATGATGTTCATTGCCATTGAACTTCAACAACATTCTCAGTGTGTCTGCCTCACATTCGAATCTCGCTTAGGTAAGTTACCCGGATAAGGCTTTCTTTCGGGGTTTTTCCTTATCAAGTAACTTTGAGCTCCATGGACCCCGAAATCATTAAGCATCATTTCACCAATTTCATTCATCGACCGATACGACCAGCCCAGTTTAAGGAGAAAAAAAAATTGTTTTCCGCTGTTCAACAATTTACCTTTGCTACGCACCACAGATATCATACCGCAATGAGTCACATCTGTTTGCAGAACACCATCGATAATCTTGGCTTCAATCTCCCTTAATACATTTTATGCTGTGGCAAAGAATGTAGAACCCATAGTCCATAGATTTCCTATCTCAAACTGTTTCTCTTGGACCTTCTACAATCCTGCCAATTTGTGTGGTTGAATTCTGGTTTTGACTGCTTGCCTGCCCATCTTAAGATGTTTAATTCTACATTAAGCTAAGAGGATAAGTAGAGGAAGACTGCATTCTAGTAAAAGATCAGAAGCCAGAATTTTACCATAAATGTACTGAACTCCAAAAAAGTGTGTGTGCATAGTTATGCACAAGATTTTCAATAAGTAACAAATGTCAGTATCTTCCACAGATGCAACAGTAATAATTTTTACAAATCCCATACACAATCCATTTTTTTGTATTTTTTTTTTTTTTCTTCTCTAAAATGGCTCAATGATTTTGATTAAAATGCCATGGAAAATGTAATAATGTATATTTTCTTTCTCTTTATTTATTGTTAATGCATAAATCATAAGACATAGTCAAAAATGTACTGAAAAAAATGCAAACTTTTGTAAAACATAAGTTTATTTGCAATAATCTTTCTTGCAGCATCAGCCATTTTTGAGATAACTATTTTTATTTTACAACAATTTGTCATTTTCTTAAAGCACTGCTGCAATTTAGTTGTTTCTCACAATCATGGAAAAAATATTGGATAAATCAAGGCCAGTAAGCAATAACTAGCTATCAAATATCTGATTATTGAGTCAGTTTCGTCTAACCTCCTTGTGTCAAAATGTATAATGAAATTATTTCTGCAAAGTTTTATTTCAATTAACATAGCCTGTAGAAAATATATAAAAATAGACCATATTGAGTAAAGATAGTCATGAGAATGAAGCACACAGAAATCTTAAGAGTTCTTTTCAGTAGTAACTTTTAAAGTTTAAAACTGCTGAACCTGAGAGACCATTATTATGTTGCATGTTTTAGTATAATCCTGTATTAACGTTATAATGAATGTTAAATTAATTTACTAATCACAAGATTTGTACAATTTTAGGCTGAGAAATGTGAGTAGATTGGTGATCTTGGTTTCACTAATCAATTTATGTTTACAATTAGATTAAAAAATTTCATGACCACTTTACTTGGTTAGAGTCTTTCGAGATAACAAGGACAAAGGTAGTAAACCGGTTGGTTGCCTGTGCCCATGTCAATTACATTTTTCAGGACTTTGTGGAGCTACCATGCAGCCAAGTGACACCTTTATCTTTAAAAAGTCTCTGACCAACAATATCAACTTATCATGTAACATACAGATGAATTTCAAGTTCACATAGGCTACTATAAAAAGAGGTAGAGCCACTCAATAAGTGCTTTAATTTTGGTAATCCACTTTACCTTGGTGACATTTTTCCAACTTGAGTGTTATTGGTTGAAACATTTACCATCTTGAACACCAAACTCCACAATTTTCAGAGAAACAGTTTAAGCATGAGTCTAAAAGATGTAATTTAAGTTATGAAAAGGCTTCATTTTGTAATATGATGAACCTTGGATATAAGTTTCTCTTTGTTTGATCCCCAGGAAATTCAATACTATTTCTTGGCACACTTTCAGCACAATTTTTCATTGTTTAAAATGGTTTAAAGACTTACAATGCTGTAAAAAAAAATGTAAATGTCGTGTTATTTATGGACACTCTTTAACTGCTGTGGTTCTCAGCGTCCCATTCTAAATTGGGCGTGAAAGGCCGCTTAATTTTGCTCAGAGGCCTCTCAATACGCCCGAAAAAATCCATTGTCCTCTGCCAGGTTTGAACCTGCGACCTTGGGTATATAAAGTCAGCATGTTAACCATTACACCACGGAGGGCGACTTACAATGCTGTAAGTACTTTAAGTCCCGGGCAGTGATTTTTTTGTCTGGCTCTATTTATCCAACTCTGACTTACACACGGCTTGTGTGAAAAAACAAATTACCACTAATTGACCATAGTAGTTGGCTAAACTGTGAAGCCTGGGACTTTAAGCACCTATGAGATTATAAGTTGCCACTGGGGTATGTCATTTCAAAATAATTTGAGATCACCTTGTGGTTTCCTGGGAAACATACGAGCCAGTAGAGGAATTCAATGCTATACCAGCATGTTACCATGGTAGCACAGTAGTAGAGCAACTGGCTAGAGACTAAGTGATCCATGGTTCAAATCCTGGCTATAGTATTAAATTTTTCAGTCTGACTCTACTTATCCAACTCCTATTCCTACACATGGCTTGTGTGAAAAAACCATTAAATTAACATTTTTCTTGATCTTTGCTTCACTTAACTTGGGACATTTTTAAGGACATTTAAAGGGATATTTTGATATGTCAAACCTCTATATAAATAGAGATCAGCCAATTTTAACCAAAGCCAAGTTAATTTTCTGGTTTTTATACATTATCGAAAAAGACATTCATTCTTTTTACTGTAGTAATCTAATTTCTACTATCCCATTCACAAAGGAATTATTAGTGCTTATTGAAGTTTAGTTAATATTCATGCATTTTCAAATATGTCAAAATTCACAATTTGCTGTTGTCATTATGTACTAAATTAAGCAATTTTTTTTTTTTGGTAGTGTTTAACGCCTGCTTTAACTACTTATGGCACCGCATATGGTGACACTAATGATACATGAATGATTTTGGAGCACCGGTGGAATGAGATGGCGGGGGAAACCGGAGTACCCGGAGAAAACCCGCCCCAGTGCTGCTTTGTCCACCACAAATCTCACATGCAGTCGCTTGGATTCGAACCCAGGCCATCTAGGTGAGAGGTGAGTAGTCTAACCACTTGGCCACGGCGCGGCCCGAAAATAAGTAAGATTCTTTCAAATCCACAGCATTATCAACAGGAATCAATGGTAACCAATTGCAATTATAGAGTAGTGTGGCTCTGAAGCTACATTTACAAATAACAAATCATTTCCAGACCTCACGAAAATGTTAACCACCTCTATTAAACCAATTCATCACTATAATGCATTTTTAGAGCAGGGGTTGGCAAATCTGAACCTGCAGATGATGTTATGTAATGCCACCATCTGGGGAAAAAAAATACATTGCTCTGCTTCAACCATTCCTCTTTCAATCAACATACTTTCAAACATAAACACCACATCAATACAACATGGCTTTTTTGAAACCATGAAAATAGAGAAGAACCTTCCAATTGCAAAAGGAGTGGGAGGAACAGTAATTTTGTTGCTCTATGTGTGAGAATATGAAATGTATGTTGTACACAAGGTTTTGTTTGGTGTTTACAGTGCAACAAAAGAGGAAAGGCATCCTTAGGTGCATTTTTAGTATTATAAAATATATTTTGTTCCATAAGTGTATTGAAATTAAAATGTAACAAAGTTTAATTATTCAATGATGATTCATAGTCTAGTGAAGAACTAGATTATAAAGTACACTAATTTTATAGAATCTAAAATTTAAAGATCATAAATAATAATTGCAAGTAGGCAACAGTAAGTAATGTTAAGATTACTTTCAGGGTTTATGCATTCAACTCAACTGCAGGAGCATAAAGCTAAAAGTTCAGGAAGCACATCTGCAAAAAATAAAACAAAAACATTGAAACATGGAGAATTACTAGCAGTTATGTCATTTCTTTAGAAATAGTGTACAGTCATTCAAAGCTTATATCGATAGTTTATCGAAAGCACTAAGAAATACATGTTTGTTAGGAGTCTTCAATCCTTGGATTGGTTTGCAGCGACTCTCCATTCAGATCTTCTCTCTGCTTTCTGTTTGAGTTCTTCATATTTACTGCATTTTATATCTTCCATAATTTGTTTTATATATTGTGATCTTGCTCTTCCTTTGCCACTTCTTCCTTCTATCATACCTTCTATTATGATATTCAGTGTGCTCTGGTGTCTTAATAAATGGCCTATTAATTTTGTTCTTCTTCTTTTAATTTGGTTCCAAATTCGTTTTTCTGCTTCTGCTCTTTTATATACTTCTTCATTTTTCATTTTGTCACTCCATTTAATTTTTAGCATTTTCCTATAGCACCATGTTTCAAATGCTCCTATTCTTTTTCTTTCTGCTTTTAAAATTGTCCAAGTTTCACATCCATAAAACATAATACTCCATACATATGTTTGTAATAAATTCTTCCTGGTTTTAAGGCTAATATTGTTTGCAGTAAATAGCTGGTACTTTTTATTAAAAGCAAGTTTTGAGTGTTGTATTCTACTGTTATTTCTGTTTTGCTCCTTCCATCAGCTGTTATTTTGCTTCATAGAAATTGGAATACCTCGGTTTCTTCTAATAGTTGTCCATTTAGTTTAATTTTTGTGTTACTATTCCCTTTCTTCCTGCAAGTCATAATTTTTGTTCTTACATTCCATGTTGCAATATACTTCATTGCTCCTCTTGTTGACCCGCTCCGGAGATCCGATTGCGGGCCTATTTTACCTCCGGATATTTTAACATGAGAAGACTTCATGTCATAGTTCGCTGATTCTTGAGAATTTTATGTGGTGGTTTCTTGTTGCCTTCCACATCGCAGTTTTACTGCCATTCAAGTCATCCCGACCATGCCAGTAAATATTCAGTCACAACCCAATTAAACATTTAGTGTTTCTTGCGTTGTGTAGATACTGATAGTGCTGCTTCCCACTATCAGGAAGAAAGATTCTTCCGCCTCTTCTGCCATTGGGACATTTGTCCTCATCCGCCTTGGAGCCGTTGATCCTCTTCGCTGTATCCCCAGCTAGGGGGTAGAGGGTACTATCATCCGGAGCCAGATGAACCCAGGTTTATTAACGAGGTGTTACTCCTCCCCCTCCTCTTTTCTCATCCAGGCTTGGGACCGGCAAAGGCAGAGTTTAAGAAATACATATATTGTACAATACATATCTTGTGTTGTCTAGTAGAATTTGGTCCAGGCCACTTTTTCAATGGGCAGTCCAGTTTTAGTTATACAAAAAAGAACATATTACTTTAACTACCACTACCACTGCTAAATGAGGACCATTTTAACAAAACTCAACAAACGCCATTTTAAAAATTTTACAGGAAACATTTTTTTTTTAGTTTACTCTAAGGCTTTTAATATAGTAACTTCGGAAAAAATATGTTAGTGGTTCTCTTTTTGAGATGCATTTATTGATAGGTAGTATAACTCCTTTTGTTATTTTATTTATTTGGAAAAAAATATGACAAAACTTAAGAATTTTACAAAAATCAACATATCCATCTTTTGAAATGTACATAACTTAAAATGTTTAATTTTTTTCATTCACAGTTTGCAAAAACCTCATCAAAATCATTAACATGTGTTTAAAATAATGCTTAAATACAGCTTAATTGAAAATTGATTAGTTTAAACACATTTAACACTAATTTGTTCAAAATTGATATACAGAAAAACTTCAATGTAGGATTAAGCTCTTTTTTTTTTTTTTTTTTTTGCAATACCGAAAATCACTGAAAATTGAATGTACAAAATCTCAATACAATGGTTCCTCATCCTAGTCCATCCGGTTGTCAGAATCTTTGCCATATCCTTTTAGAACTTTGCCTTAAAATACTTTACCCTCTTCTGACTCGTTATGGAAGTAACTGTTCATGTCATCAACTTTCTTCACCTTTGGAAGTTTAGGTGCTTTAGATATTACAGAAGCTGTCTGCCTTGGCTTAAATACTTCAACTTCTTTTGGTGCAGAAAAATATGTGTTTTGTATGTAACACTGTACACAATTATTACAAGTTTTTTGTATGTAAATATTCTCACTTCTATAATTTTAAAACACAATTTACCTTTTACAATATTTTTTGCCATCAATTTTAAATCATAAGTATGCCAGTTCTTTACCCGAATCTTTTACCTCTCCAAAGTTCCCCATAATTTCATAATACTCAGATAGCAATGTTATCGATGCATGTTTTCTCATTTCATTCTCTATCAAACCAAACACACATGTAGCAATTTTCATGTTAGGTCTCATGTTATCAATGTTTAAGTTTTCGTGTTTTAAATTTAAATCTGACAGTCATATTTTCAGTTAAGTATGCCATTATAATATTTAAGTTTTATTTTTATATTCATATTTTCTTATTTTTACTCCAAAAATAGCTAAATATATTTATTTACTTAAATAGGATAATACAGTGATGCTGTTAGTGATGCAAGGCTGACAGTGATGCTGGCTACAACCTTCTGAAACAAATAATCGTTTAAGATAAGCAATTGTATCTACAGCAGAGGATACATCTGACCGTGAAACTTATGAGAAAATAAATTCATCAGGTACTTTCCCATCTAGTAATCTACAAGGAAAACATCCACCAGCAAATAAACTTTCTTCCGGCACAATAGAGGAAATAAAGCAGCATATTGAGACATTTCCTACTATAGAGTCTCATTATATTAGGAAATCTTCACAAAACAAGCATTTGGGCAGCAAGCTATCCATATCTAACATGCACTCTCTTTATGGACAAGAGTGCAAAGAAATAAATCAGAAAGCAGCAAGTCTGAGAGCATACAAGCATCTCTTTTTTTAAGCCTAAAAAAGGCCAGTGTTCATTCTGCACCAGATATGATGCTGCTCAAGGTGAAGAAAAGAAACAACTGGAGCCCAAGTATCTAAATCATAAGCAAAGAACAAAACAAGGGCTTCCAAAGAATAAACGTTTGTGACAGAAACTTTCACTACAAAGTGTGTTACAAATCCTGAGTAGTGAAGTTGCTCCTAGTATTACAGTCGTAAGCTTTGTGCCTACAACTCAACAATGTATAAGGGAGCTCTGCTACACCTGACATGAACTAAATGGTAAACAGAGAAGTGTTGAAGTTGGAACTTGTCTTTACTCCTTTCTTACCAGCCTACCACAAACAGTAAAGGAAGTAGGCATCTCTCTTTTTCGGATACTTGTGGTGGGCAAAACCGAAACTAAAATATTGCTGCCCTTTTGTTATATGTTGTTCAGAGCACTAACATTAATGTGATTGAACAAAAGTTCCTCGAGTCTGGTCATTCTATGATGGAATGTCACAGTAAGCACAGAGCCATTGAGAATATATGAATTTTGATGACTTTATTGATTTATGAGGCCTGTCCAGAGTAATTCTGTGCAACAAAACTTAAGAGACAGCGAAGGGAAGAGAGCAAACTGGTTGAAAATAAAATGCTTCAGATATAAAAAGAGAACCCTGTAATTCTGAAATACAGGTATGAGCATTTTAGGACTATTCACAAATAAATGTGTTTGGACGGAGATGTCACACTGGAATTTCTACTCTCCTCAAGGTGTATAGTACTTCCTTTCCATATATCAGACTTGAAATATAAGGATTTATTGTCACTGTGTGATAAAGGAGTCATTCCACTGGAGTTTCATTCATGGTATCGCTCTTTGCCATTAAAAAAAGTGGAAGATTGAACCCCAGGCCAACCATTGGAAGTGATAATGAACCTGAAGGATGCAACAGTAATTGATTTGGATCTGAATAAATTTAATTAAACAAAGGACAAATCTATTTTTTTCTAATTCCTTCAAAATAATCAAATGTTATGTGTTAAAATGTTCAATTTTAGAAGCTAATTATGGGTTACCTCCAGTTTCAAATGTAGTTGCAAACTAATGCAAAACTTTTTAGGTATGCATTTTTTTTTTTTTTATCGGTATACTGAACCATATATTTGTAAAGTTAAAAAATGTTTAAGGAAATAGAAACAGTAAAAAAATGCTAAGCTCTTCTGCTTTATAATCCAGTGGTCTAACCATCTCCTTTAAAGTACCTATTACTCTTCAGGTAGAAGTCGCTTAGTCCTATATTTTAGAAATTGTAAGGAATTTTACAGACATTTACGGAAAAAAGAATTAGAATCATGTTTAAAATAATAACTAAAATGTGTACATATTTGTAAACCGTGTTTTAAGTTTAGCATAACGTCATAACAGATGTTTAGAACTAAGCCAAACTTTAAAATCATTGAATATCTAAACACATATTTTGAACTTAGTGATTTCTGCCAGAACGACGACAATATACTCTTTCTATTTCACTTCCATTTCTGGTGTTATATAAACAACCTCTCACTGCCATTATTGCTGCTATTCCTTTTGCTAATGCTATTTTCTTTTGTTTCTCCCATTTACCTCCTGCATTTATTTTTATTCCTAAATAAATGTAATCAAGCACTATTTTATATTCTTTACTTCCTTATTGCCATTTCTCATATTTACTCAATTTAAATCCTCTCTTAAACATTACAATTTGGGTTTTTTCTATGTTTACATTTGTAAAAACGATTTTAGACCATTTACAGTAATGGAACCCACCACCAAATCATCTGCAAAAAGGAGATCAGGGATTTGTACATTATTTATTACAGGCAAAGCTTATTACTTTTACTTATGTTCTGCAGTATGTCATCAATAACCAGATTGAATAAAATTGGACTTAACTTGCATCCTTGACATGGGGCACTTCTCTAGTTACTACCCCTTCCTATTTTATGCAGAAAGTTATCTTTATATAAATCTTTCAAAATAGTTACCATTTGATTACTAACACCTTTCTTTAATAGTTTGTACCATAGTAGTTGTAGTTCTATTCCGCCAAATGCTTCCTCTGAATCAATCAATATTTTTCCTTTTTTAAATATTTGTCTATTAGTGTTTTCTTTTTTTTTAATAACAAAAACATTATCAACAGTTCTCCTCCCTTTCGTAAAGCCCATTTGGAGTTCTGAGAGGATGTTATACTTTTCTACCCACACTTGCAATCTGTCTGCCAGAATTCCTATATAAACTTTTCCCAGATTTGATAGTAGAGCTATGCCCTGATAGTTATTTGATTTGTCCATATCCCCTTTATACCTTTATATATAGGCTTTATAATAGCTTTTATTGGTTCAGATGTTTACTCCATTCCTTTATAAATTCCCCAGGTATACCATCTATTCCTGGTGCTATATTTCTTTTATCTGTATTATTACTTCATCCTGGTTCTAGCTCTATCCAAAATCTCAATGTAGTTGGTTTCTATTCCTGGAAATACCTTTGTCGCCCTCCGTGGTGTAATGGCTACCATGCTAACTTCTATACCTAAGGTCACGGGTTCAAACCCGGTGGAGGACAATGTATTTTTTCGGGCATAAAAATCCTTAGCATGGCTTCCTTCAGAAGGGAAGTAAAACCGTTGGTCCCGTGTTATAGATTTATGGCACGTAAAAGAACCTCAAGCCTGATAGAGAGGCCTCTGAGCAAAATTAAGTGGTCTTTCACGCCCAATTTAGAATGGGACGTTGAGAACCACAGTAGATAAAGAGTGTCCGTAAATAACATGCCATTTACATTTTTGAAAATACCTTCGCATCCTTAAAACTTTCATATGCAGAGTTGAAAAATAACTTTTATATATAACTTGATTTATATCAGGTTTGAGTGTGTATTTTTTTCAACAATAATGCTAATTAGCTTGTTAGTATTTTTTATTCTCTGTAGATAATTTTTATTTTCTAGTAACTCGTTATAATAGTATTTACTTTTTAAATATTCTTCTTTAGATTTGTGGTCCCCTATTTCCCTCCATTTTACTAAATTTGCTTTTACAATTGCTTTGTTCATTTTACATCCATCATTTCCCTTTTTTTAACTTTCATTTCCTCTCCTGCCCAACACATTGTAAAATTCAGAATATTAATTGCATTTTCAACATTGTAATCTTTTAAGTTATTCACTATCCCATATTAGCATATTTTTCCTTTCTCAGATTCAAGAAGATTTTCAAAATTTGCCTTTCATTCTTTCTTCCATTTGAATTTAACATATTCTCTTTTACCTGTGTTATTTTCTTCTTTTTGATCAATTGTTATATTTTGTGACTTAGTTTTTATGTCAGTTATTGGTGGATAATGCCCACTACTAGTACTTATATTTGATATTTTAAAATTATTTACCATATAGCTAATATTACTAGATGATAATACAATGTCAATTACGCTCTAGCCATTTTTGTTTATAAATGTAAATTCTCCATGTTCATCCTCACTGTATTTCCCTTTAAGTATCTCAAAAATCAACAAATTTGTCATTTCCTCTCTCTATAACCTTGTCTTTGCTAGTGTAATATTTTCATTTTTTCGTGTTACATTGTTATTTTCCCAACCATCCATTGAAATTACATCACTTTCCCCTACTCTTTCAAATCTTATGCCAGATCACTTTAATTTCAAAAGGGTGTAAAGTAAAAAATCTGATGTGTTCCATTCACATGACTTTCTCTATATCTCTGTAACAAATTGTTGCTAAAAAGCTTATTCTTCTATCCACTTCATACTAATCATGATAAACACTAGCAGAAACAGCCTTTATTACTTAGTTACTTATAAGAAGAAGGGAAATAAGGGAATACACTAAATCGACAGTCACTGTTTTAAAATGTGGTTGCTATGGAAGGGAAATCCATTTCTTTGCATGGCCAGGAGTTGGCAAGTTCCTGTATGAGAAATGCTTAAGTATTTTATAACTGAAACCAAATAACAAGAAATATCTCAAAAAAGGTCAACTCCAGGAATATAATAACAGAAACTCTTTTTACTTTCTCCACATGTACTATGTGCATAGTGTATAGAGAAGGTATTACATTCCACCCAAAAATTCTATATGAGATTTCACCAGAAATACATGTTTTAGGGTCCTCTATATCCAAAAAAAGTATTTTCAGAAAAAGATCCATCTGTATGTATGTGTGTGTGTGTGTGTGTGTGTGTGTGTGTGTGTGTGTGTGTGTGTGTCGCACTCCGTGGTGTAGTGGTTACCATGCTAACTTCATATACCCAAGGTCGCGGGTTCAAACCCGGAGGAGAATGATGGATTTTTTTGGGCGTAAAAATCCTTAGCATGGCTTCCTTCGGAAGGGAAGTAAAGCCGTGGGTCCTGTGTTGTAGATTTACAGCACGTAAAAGAACCTCAAGCCTGATAGAGAAGCCTCTGAGCAAAATTAAGCGGTCTTTCATGCCCAGTATAGAATGGGACACAGAACCAAAGCAGTTAATGAGCATCCATAAATAACATGCCATTTCATTTTTTAACAGTGTGTCTGTGAACACGATGACTCAAAAACAAAATCGGTGAAATACCAAACTTGGTTTTTAAGTTTAGTATATTCCAGGAATGTGACACAAAGATTTTGAGAAAAATCCCCCCAACCTAAATTACCCTTTACATGGAAAAAATTGCGAAAATTTTGACTATCTCAAAAATGGCTCTAACGATTTTGATTAAAGTAAAATATATTAAAGATATATAAATCGTTACAGCCATTTTTGAGAAAATCAAAATTTTTTTCCATGTAAAGGGTAGTTGGGGGTGGGAGGATTTTCTTGAAAATCTTTGTGTCACATACTTGGGAAATACTGAACTTAAATATCAAGTTTGGTATTTAATGGACTTATAGTTTTTGAGCTATGCTCCCCATAAGACACATACACACCATGAACCTTTCTCTAAAACTGTTCTTTTGGATTCAGGGGGTCCCAAAACATGTATTTCTGATGAAATCTAGTATTGAATTTTTGGATGCAATACAATACCTTCTGTATACACTCTGTACATAGTACATGTAGAGAAAGTAAAAAGGGTGCCAGAGTTGCACAGAGGTTTCATTTGTGGATATCATGCTGAGGGTCCACAGTTTAATTCCGAGCTCTAGACGATGAATTTAAGTTGGCCCTATCCATGCCTCCAGCTCTGAATGGAGTACCCTGAAGGCGCAACATGGTTCAAAATCAACAAGTCCTGCAGCTACCATCAGACATAATGGACATCGTCTGCTGGGTGCCTCCACCTAAGAAATGGGTCCAATCATTGCTTGATGAAATGAGATAACCTCATTTGGTTACTATTTCAAGTAAAAATTGTGGTGTGGTGGTGATGACTTTGGTATTGGTTAAGCTGGTGCAGGTGCTGCTGACATTTGTGGCAGTGGGAGAGTCAGGCACTATAGATTTAGTTGGATGAGAAATCATATGATTCAGGAGTTGTGTAGACTCCATATCAGCTAGATGGATAATGGGACAGACAATAGTCTTGTTTTTCCTATTTGGTTGAAATTTACAAACATAAGAATCATGGGGATCGAAAGAGCATTGAAGTCATATGTGGTTCAGTCAGGCTTTAACACATTTGCAGTAGCATTTACCATGACCTAAACAAAATTTTCCAAAATAAAACAACCACAAATGTAACAAAAGCTATTCTTGTGGTACGAAGTATATACAATGTTACAAACCTGTTAAAATGGAAAGCAAAGAAAAAAAGTTCTCCGAAGTAAAGCAAAAACTCACAGCAATGGTGTGCATTAAGCAATTCTTCAAATGGATCTGTGCTGTAATTTCACAAACCTCTACAACCCCACAATCCTTTTAAATTCAAAAGCTTGAGGATGTTTACTCAAATGACAAACATTCATAAACACTATTATTAATGGATTATATTGATAAATGACACAGTTAAGTAACTAATCATTATAAATGAATGACAAAAAGTTTAAATGCACATAATACCATAATTGCAGGAGTGAGTCACATATTTCTCCATCGTAAATATCCAGAATGATGATAGAGTGTAATGGAGGCAGCGATGCTATAATGCAGATCATGGATAAGATTTTATATTTAGACAACATACTTAATATAACAATCTTAATTTTAATTTGCGCAGAAATTTACATTTTGAGAGGGCGAGAGACAGAGGATTGAAATGTACTGATATATTTGTATTCAGGGCTGATAGCGGCAGTTTGACTGTAATGACGATTATGGATACAATTTACAATTAAGACAACTAATTGTTTTACCTACTTCATATTTTGAGCGGGAGAGACAGAGAGGGGAGTATGAAGATGTGCGGAATGTCTGCCATGGTAGCATAGCAACAGCATTTATAGGATGTGCCTTACCTTACCTGCAGCTGCATTAGTTCATTCTTCAACCTTGGTTACAGCAGGAGTTTATTTATTAATTTGGTTTGGTAAGGCTTTACGTAGATGATTATTAAAGTTATTATTATTATTACAAGCTATTTTCTATCAAGATAACATAGACCCATTAACAACTAATTTCTGGCGCCAAAATCTATGTATTCATAATGACCTTGGCAGTAACGTATACCATTTCCCAGAGGCTTTGCCATTGTCATACCCTCAATATTGAGCCTTACCTTTTTTCAGTACGGTACTCAGAAAACATATATCATGAATGCAAGATGACCCCCCAGTTTTGAACATTAATATTTTAAAAAAAATCACTGTCTTATATTTGGATAAATACAGTATTATTCCTGTTAATAGATTAATATAATGAATGAAATATTCATTACTTTCTCTACTTAGTAACGAGCGAGTCAAAAAAGTTCTGCTTTTAAAAGCCTTACCAACTTTATGAAAGGAGATGCTGAAACTGGCCACCATCATCAATACATTTTTGGCACCTCTTTAGGAAACTATCCAACACTCACTATAGTTCACCTTGAGAAATGCTGGCAATTTCCTGGTGGATATTTTGTTTCAATTCTTCCAGGGTATGTGGGTTTGTCTTTTAAGTTACCCCAGAGATAGAAATTATAGGGGGTTAAGTCACGGGACCAAGGGAGCCACAAAGCTGTTGCAGAATCTTGTTGAAAAAAGGCAAAAATCATGCTCCCCACCTATTAATTCTCTAAAAAGAAAAACAGGAGTTGGGGGGGGGGGGATTGCATTCATGTATGTACGAGTTGTATTTGTATTTTTCCAGTCAACTGTTGACTCGAAAAAAATTGGCCCCACAACTCTTTTTCCACTAATGGTGCACCATAAACCAATTTTTTTCATCTGGAAGTGGAATTTCATGAACAATATTAGGTTTCTCAGAGCTCCAATAATGATTATTTTGTGTACACACACATCCATGACAGTGGAACCAAGCCTTGCCCAAAAAATATTAAATATGGGTGTATTTCACTGTTGTATACAGTATTGAGAGTTCACTGCGCCAAATTACAGTATCACTTAGTTGAAGAGCATATGCCACAGTTATTTTATAAGATTTTAACTTCAGAAATTTAGCACCTCTTTGCACAGAGCCATAAATATGCTTAAGCAACTTTTGGGGGGGAATTCTCCAAACAATAACCAATGTTATCCAATATTTCCTCTGTAAGAACCATATGCCATCTTTATGATTCTTCCTGTGGCCTGAAATGTATTGTAAAATTCATGGTTTGTTGTATGCCTGGAAATTTTACACCTATAAATCTTTCTGTAAATCATCTTTCACTTGATGAGCTGAGTTAACACACATGAACCATAAATAAATACACCCTGTGCAGTAGAAAATACACTACAATACACGTTGTGACTAAGTAAGGACAAAATAATAAATCACTCATAACAACTGAACTACACCATATTGCTCTCAACTCAATACTGTATGTACTTCCAGAGCAGAGCAAAACTGCATCAGAAGCATGACCTGGTTTACAGCAGCAGTACAGAATCATGTGTCTAAAGCCGAATGGAAAACCACAGTTCAACCAGTTCAGAGTTTTGACTCACTCATTACCTAGCATACAGGTAAAGAAAGTGTAGCATTTCATCCAGAATTTCACTGAATATAAACATTTTGTAGTCCCCTGTATCCAAAAAATGTATTTTTTTTAGAAAAAGGTCTGTGTGTGTCTATGAACAACTTAACTCAAAAGCAAAGGTCAGTTAAATGCCAATTTTAAGTCCAGCATCTTCCAGGCATGTGACGAGATTTTCAAGAATATCCACCCCCTCCCAAATTACCCTTAAGATGGAAACATTGTAAAAAAATTGTATCTTCTCAAAAATTGTTTTTAAACAATTATGATTAAATACTGTATATTAAAAATATTTATGAAAAATAAATAAATAAATTATCTTGAATTTCCTGGGAATAACCTCTGAAGACCTTTTTCCACAACTCTGAAAAAATGTGCATAAACATAAGAGATAGACAAAATGTACTATACAACAAATATAGATCTCATTAAAAAACACAACTTTTGTCACATAGATCTTCTTTTGTACACTTAACCACTTTTGAGATACTCCTTGTTATTGGTTTCTATTTTAAATACTTAAAAAGCTTTTCTGAAACTGCAATGTGTTGTTCTTGTTTCTTTTGTTTGACCCTGTCATACAAATAGAACTGAATTCCAATCACCATTTAAATTTTAAAAGATTTGACTATCACTGTAGCCTAGTGTATACCCTTAGTTCCCTTCTACTTATAAGGGATTAAATAATAGAAATGGCACAGGATAATGAAATCGACAAATCAGTATGAATTTTGTTTTGTTCCCTTTAAACATGTATCTGTACAGTTCAGACAATAAATGGTATGGTAATAAAAATGTCACAGAATAATGGAATCAACAATTCAGTAATAACAGGAAGTTTGTAGTGTATAAAAAGGAAAAAAACTGATGTGGCTTTCGTGCCTGTCATAAGCCTTGTGCAGATGTTGAAGCAGATATATGAAAACATTTTAAATGTGACTTCTGTATCAAACAGTACTAAATACTATACCTTTGTCTAGTTATGGCTGAAACATCTGAAGAATTATCAACAATTATGCAGCACTCTTTACTTTTGAGACAAGCATTTGGTGTGAACAACGGCTAGGTTACTAACTCATTTGATCTTAGTGTTTATTCCCAACTCGTAATTAGCAAACTCCAACACCCAAAATTAGGAATAAATTTTTCCGGACATAAAAATTGCACACATTAATTGTTTGTCCTGCTATTTTGGAATGAGCCAATATTTTGAAGATTTTTGGAAAGAGTTGAATTTATATATTCTCTAGTAACAGTATAACACATTTTGCATAATTTAAAGACTGTTAGTTTACCCATAATATTAAATTTAAAAATGGGGCACTTTCCCCTCGCTATCTGTTCAGGAGTTTGCCATTTCTGGAAAGGAATCATTAGCCAAAGTGCTACTTTGTAGCTTGTATCATCATTCAACAGAGCATCAGCTGATAACAACATTTTGTGTCTCAGCTCAACTTTATTCATACCACCCAATGGACAATTGACACAAGGAGCTCATTAGAAGTTTACACGGCTCAACCAATCTAAAAAAATCCACACTAACAAACACGCTATAGAAATAAACCACCCTTAAAATTTGATAACCTCAATGATGAAAATACAGCCACTGAATTATATGTGAAAGCAGTGAGATTTTGAAACAAAAACAAAACATACCAAGACTAAGCCACCTAATTTCATCTGGAAGTTTCTACTTAGGAGTGGACTCTCCCATTGGCTGCCTGATGACCAATAGGAATGCAGGTGACATAAGTTACTTACCTATTGTGCCAGACTATAAGAGGAGTTGAAAAGCTGCACAACCAGGTTGAGAAATTTTGGCTGAGTGGCCTAGTGCCTTGCAACAAAAGAAGCAACTCAACGTTCAGCCATCAGACAGTTCGCAGCGGCCAACGACTGAATCTCCAGCTATTCAAGACACAGCCGCAGATCTTTGCCTTTGAGGATGCTGAAACCTAACCAAACAAGGATGCAACTCTTTCAATAGTTCCAGCTACACCAGCAGTACTGAAGTAAGATTGAAAAACTTAAAAAAAAAAAATCTGATGTGTTCCATTCACATGAATTTCTCTACATCTCTGCAACAAATTATTGTTAAAAAGCTTATGCTTCTATTTACTTCATGCTAATCCAGAAACAATTAGCAGAAATAGTCTTATTACTTGCTTCCTTTTAAGAAGAAGCGAAATAAGGGAGCACCATGGGTTAAAGTGATAGTCAAAAGCTGGTCGATATGTGACTGAAGTTCCTTAGTTTGTATGGTCAGGAGTTGACAAATTCCTGTATGAGAAAAGTATAAGTTTTTCAAAACTGAAACCAAAAGCAAGGAATATCTCATAAAGGATCAACCCTGCGAAAAAAATGTTTGTTTGGTGAGTTTTTGTCCACCTTTTACAGTTTAGCAGTTATGCAAAAGTTTGTAAAATTCATCCAGAATAAAGTAGTCTTCAGAGGCTATTCCCGAAAATTCAAAGATATACATTTTATTTGGCAAGTAAATATCTTAAATATAAGAGAATTTAATCAAAATTATTAGAGCCATTTTTAAGAAAATCAAAATGTTCGAAATTTTTTCCATATAGAGAGTAGTTTGGGGTGGGAGGATTTTCTTGAAAATCTTCATGTCGCATATCCTTGGAAGATATCAAACTTAAATATCAAGTTTGAATTTTAATGCTCTTTTTGTTCTTGAGCTATGTTGCCCACACACACACATTTCTAAAAATGCTTTTTTTTGGATTCAGGGGGTCTCAAACACATATTTCCGGTGAAATTTCGGTATCAAATTTTTGGTTGCAATACAATACCTTCTCTATACACTATATACATAGCATGTATAGAGAAAGTAAAAATCTAGCTGCCATTTACAACCTTTTCACAAGAACTCATTTGAACTTCTCTCCAACAGTTTACAGGACGGCTTAGATACATTCAGATAGAGAACTTGATGGAGCAGGACATTCAACTCCGACAGCCAACAACACAACTCACATTGTTCAACCTCTTCATTTTGTTAATAAGCCCCTCAGGCAGCAATTTAGCATAACTGCCAATAATAGAGGTGCAGAAGTGGTATTCCTAGAAGCGCAGAAATCTCCTTTGCTATTCCTTCTTTCCTAATTTAAACATTTCTCTTTAGGTTTGTTTTCCCAAAAAAGGAGCATAGTAAGATAAGATATGCTAATATTTCACCCAAAATGTATATCTTTGATTTTTTACATAAAATCCTCCAAGTAAAAATCTGATGTTTTCCATACACGGACTTTCTCTACTTATTCTGCAAACAAAATATTCTTACTCGTATCTACTTCATCTTAATCAAGATAAACATTAGCAGAAATGTTCTTATTATTTGCTACCTTGATAGTAGAAGGGAAATAAGGGAGTATACTAGCAAAGGACGGGCAAACATTGGGAAACTGAAGGTCTCTAGAAGCAGCTTACACCACAAGAAATACACCTAGGGCATTATCTATACAATACACCTTTATTTGATGCTTTTCTAAAAACTTATACTTCTAATTGTTAATGTAAATAAAACTCACCATGGCCGAGTGATTAGGCTGTTTATCTCTCACCAAGTGGTCAGGGTTTTATCCCAAGCAACATATGTGGGATTTGTGGTGGACATAGCTGTGTTTGGGCGAGTTTTCTCTGAGTTCTCTGGTTTCCCATCATTCATTCCACCACCTACTCAGAATTCACCTTTCCTTTCATTCATTTCATATCATCAACTTTTTCACTCTCATACTTGGCATTGGGCTGATCAGCCATCGATCCAGAGTTTGTTGTTTTTTCAACAAGCATCTGGTTAGATAGGTAGAGTCATTCAGCGCCAAAGCCGGGATTTGAACACAGATCTCCCGATCTCTAGCCAGTTGCTCTTCCACTGAGCTACCATGGCAACATGCCGGCACAGCACTGAACTTCTCAACTGACACTCTTATTTTGAGATAACAACCCCAATGGCAACTTACAATGTTGTAAGTACTTAAGTCCCAGGATTTATAGTATAGCCAACTATTATGGTCAATGGGTATTAGATTAATTGTTTTTTCACACAAGCCGTGTGTAGGATAGGAGCTGGATAGGTAGAGTCAGACTGAAAAATTGTACTGGCTTGTAAGTTCTGGGTGTTAAGTTCTTTACATGGGGAGAGTAAACAATGAAAGAAGAAGATAAATGGAACTTTTGGTATTCAAAAAGAAAAATTTGAATATGTTCTATTCACATGGATTTCTCTATCTATTCTACACAAATAATTCTTAAAAAAACTTGTATTTCTATCTAGTCAATGGTAATCAAGATAAACAATAACAGAAACAGTCTTTTCCTAATAGGTAATACATGGTATTTTAATCAAAATTGAGTGAGCAATTTTTGAGAAAATCAAGAATTCTGAAAATAACTTTCATGTAAAGGGTAGTTTAGGGCGGAGGGATTATCCTGAACATCTTAGTGCGACAACCTTCAAAGATATTGAACTTAAATACTAAGTTTTGCATTTAACCAATTTTTTTTCAAGTTATGCTGTTAACACACACATACGCTCAATCATGCCCTTTTTCTGAAAATACTTTTTATTTAGTAGATTCAGGGGTTTTCAAAACATGTATTTGTGGTGAAATCTCAGAATTTTTTAGTGGAATGCAATATCATCTCTAACATTATCTATTTGATAGTTAAAGTAAAAAATTGAATGTACACATAACTTTGTGTTGCTTTTCTCTTTTGGATAGCACTTTACCACAGAAAGTTAGGAATGAATAGAACATCATTCTTTTCATAGGTGCTAAAGTGAAAACCAGCTTCATTATGCATTTGGCTTTGTTCATTTCATTAAATGAAGAGCAGACTACTGTAATTTTACAACATTTATTGCTCATATAAAAATACAGACTTTTGAGAAAACCTTCACAAATTCTTGCTTTATTTGCTTTAATATTGCTTATTTATTTTCAGTTATAATTGCTATATTAATGGAATTATACACCATTACAAGACAAGATGAAGGCAATACAAAAACCTGCAGCAATCAGGACCTAAGGCAAGTATCTGATAGTAACATAGGCAATCTTCTGCTGGCAAACCTTGCTTATCCTTGTGCTCTAACAGCAAACAAACTACACTCACACAAGCACCCAGAGAAAAAATTGATATTGCAGTAATATCTAAGCACTGAAATAAAAATCATTCTTAAAATTTATTTTAAAATTAACAGCAGAACACTATTATTTTCAAAATTGCTATTTTTCTACACCAAAAAGCCATAAAAAAAAACAACAAAAAAACAATCAATGGAATATGAGTGGCACTTCAGTATCTAGTAGAACATCTGTCTAGCTATTCAAACTGCTTTTGTGCCCTGCAAAGAAAGAATAATATTAATTAGTTATGGTAAAATACAAGTAAACCTAAACTGGAAAATCTATTTAGTTAACATTCAAAATTTAATGTACATATACAGTTATTAGTAGGATGTGAAATCAACAAGTTACCTTTGTTTGCTACCAATTACTTTATCATCTAAACTGAAGTAAAGGATTGTTTTATGATCCCAAGCCTATACTGAAAAGAAGTTTGCAACAGCACACTTAAAATTCATAATAATTATATATGTTTGTTCTCAAGAGTTGAATATATGCAATATGACTTAATAAGTAAGGATTCTGGGCAAATAGATAACAGCCACCATGACCATCTTAGGGTGCCATTTTTCCTCTCATGCTGCAAACCTGGGTATCAATGCCAGTTTTCTCAAGTTACCTAACTGAATTACTTATTTAGATTTTTACCTCCATTCTTAGCATATCTGCTAACTTTAGCACTTTAGATCCCTGAGATCATTTGTACTACAATGTAAATGCTCATTTAGTGTCCGAGATAATTTTGCTGCATAGAATGTTAAACTTTAAATTAAAAAAGGCGCAAAGTGTAGTAGCTGCTTGGTCAATATCAACTGCACCTGAAGAGGATGCTTCTCTAGTTAAGTGTTGGGAAATCAGAACTGACTAAATGAATGTAGGACTGCTAGTTGTACATATACGAGGGTGGTTTTTGATAAGTCTGGTAAACTTCCATGAAAAAAAGGGATATTCTTGTTGCAGATTCATGGTTTGTAAGCTTGATTATTCAAAGGATCTTACACAGTACTGCCACAAGTTCTGTCAGTAAAATTTAAATGTGTTGTAGTATGAAAATTGTGAATGAAGAAACATGGCAATGTTGTATATTGTTATCCAATAGGTCACCTTTACTGCTCTGCGAGTGTTTTGCAGGCAAGAGACAAAGATTGAGTGGGGAGTGTATGAAGATCATATCGCTGTATTTGCATTATTTTGTTGTGGAAAGCAAGATAAGGACATTTTTTCGATGCTAAAATACGGTTTAAAGAAATGGGTGCAACTGTTGACTGCATAACATCTGGCCACCCTGGGTATGTATGCACAAAAGAAGTTGTGAATGCTGCTCATGCAAGGATTCAATGCAATTCTTTTGAGTAAACAAATGAACAATTTTGTCTTGTGAAATGAATTTTTACATGTTAGTGCATATAAAAGATACACAAGGAATTTGGTAACTGAAAAATTAAAGGAGATACACCATGTTTGATCCCAGGCTTTGTTAATGACATATGGGGAGAGCAAAAACCATTGGCAGCCAATGTCCCATGGTTCACTGTTGCTGCTGACTGGCCTAGTGGAAGTCCGGACCTCAATCCATTGGATTATTCTCTGTGGCAGAAGCTTGAGGCAATAGCATGACAAAAGAGGCACTGCAATATTAAGATTCCAAAAAAATCAATCATGTCAGCTGTCCAGAAAATTCCACTGGACACAATTCATGCAGCTATTGATGAGTGGCCTTGGCATCTTCACTGCTGTGTTGCCGCACATGAAATAATTTTGAATGAGAGAGTGTTCATTTTGTAGCATTTGTGTTCTTTCAGAATAATGGAATAGTTCTTTAAGGGATTTGAATAGTTTTATTTAGTAGTATGTACATTGAAAGTATTGACAGAACTTATGGCAGTACATGTATACAAAATTTCAACAATGTACAGCACACAATTCATTATTAACAGCTGTCTGAATGGCCAATGCAGTTGAAAATAGAGAAAACCTGTGTTTTGTGCTGTTATTAAACATTTTCATTTGAAGGATCGGACTGTTGCACAAATCAAAATAGAATTGGATCGAGTTCATGCAGACTCTGCAAATCATTGAAGATGGAGTTTTGGATTAATGAATTGAAACATTCTCGGACAAACACTGAAGACGAAGTATGATCCAGCTATCCATTGACATCACTACACAGGAAACCATTGACGAAATCTATGATTTGGTAAACCAAGACTGTCAAATAGAAATTTATGAGATTGCTGAGATTGTGGGCATCTCGACTGAGCGAGTGCATAATATCCTACACATCCTGAACAACATTTCAACACAATGTAAAGTGATGTTTAATTGCAAACTGAAAATCTTTTTGCACAGATTTTTTTTTTTTTTTTTTTAGCTTTATGTCCTGTAACCTGGTTGGTCATATCGGACGATGAATTAAATTGGTGAAATGATGCTCAAATGATCTCGGGGTCCATGAAGCTTAAAGTTATTCAACATTTGTCTTCTCAGGATAAGAGAAAACCCCAACAAAAACTTTATCTGGGCAACTCACCCTAAGCGAGATTCGAGCTCACGACCTTATGAATGTGAAGCAGACACGCTACCACCACACTACCCAGATGGGCTAAATCATATGTTTAGACCTGTAAGACATGTACACACTCTCTTCCATTCTCCTCACAGGCAGATTCCTCTTCCACTTCAGTCTGAGCTAGATCAGGGGTATAAATGAGCTACTTCAGAATTGTAGATTCTCAAGTTCCTGCCATTCCATTCCAAAATGCTTTTTAGAAGATTTTCAACGTTGGTTAGTTTTTCTGTTTTAACTTTCACACCCATTGGAAGTACATGTAGATGTGTATTGTCTAATCTCTTTCCCGTCTTTACAGCACTTTTGCGGATACAAGATTGCTGTGATAATGGCTTCACCCTGAACATAATTTGTTTTCTCTTAACTTGAGTAAACTTGAAGTGCCATGAAGATAGTGATTTCTGAAATTCATGGCTGATGAAATAAACATTTCCAAACTGTGAATATATCTCAATATACTCTTGAGGGTGGATTATGTTTGTTTTCTTCTTGATGACTTTTTCAATTTGACCAAACACAACATCTGCAGGCAGAAATGAGTGTCCAGTCATTGGAAATACATTTTCTAGCTTTTCAATACCATCAGGTGTGTGTTCTAACAACCACTTTGAGTACATTGACACTAGCACTGAGTTCTTGCTGTGCCCTCCACAGACATCAGCTAAAAGTTGAATTCGTCTGATGTCTGTAAAATCAGTATGGAGCAGTCTATGGCAAACTGCAGATGCAACTTCTGACCATGTGTAGATAAACACAGTTTCTTTGTTAAGCTTTGATTTGGAAAACCCCTCTACTACTGTGAAATTGCCTGCTGTAATAGCAAGACTGATCAGGGGCATATTTTTTTGGCAATCAAGTTTTAAATGAGAATCATTTTCTTTAAGTGTGTCGTAAAATGAAGAAGCAGCCCTTAGGCAATGTACTCTCAGTTCTCTCATCATTTTTGTCTTTGAAAGGAAATCTTTCTCATGTCCAATTCTTTCCTTTAAACTCAAACATGTAGAACAAGCGTCAGTCACAGGTGATTCAAAACGAACATTGTAGTTTTTGTTGAAATATCTTCTGAAAAACTATTCAGTAACCAGCTTTCTTGTTATACATTCTCCATAGTTTTTTAATGTTGAGTTTCACTTGGGAGGTAGGATGGACATTGCTTTTAGACCTAGAGTAATGAAGCACTTTATACTTAGAATAATATAACTTTTAATTACTGAAGATACAGTAATAATCATGTGTGCATTTGTAAACATTAGGAAAAACTCTGATGCATTTAATTTATATTAGTTTCCCTACCCACTGTTTTACAAACTATTCTTATAAAAGTTTATTCTTCTATCATTTCTAACTGAGCTAAATGGTTCCATTGCACATTTTTGAAAAGTGGGTCAATACATGATGGCTTCAGTGCAGTGTACTGAAAGTGCACTATATAGAAATTAGTGATCACTGGGCTCACAAGACTTGTCCTTGTCTATGCCATTACAGAAAGGGAGTAGTATTCATGACATGTGATGTTCTTCTGAAAAAAAAAAACTATTCTAAAAGAAGAAATGGCTTCTCTGACCAGAACACATTAACTTTGACTTCACATTAAAGCTAATGAGAAGATCATTGGGCTGCATGGTTGTAGTTCTTCTTCAGCTTTTAATGTACTGAAATCTTATGATGTGTAACAATACCACTTACACAAAAGTTATTTCTGTGCTACTCCCTGTACATTATAATAAATATTCACTGGTTTAGATTACGCAACACTCACTATTATTATATTCATGATATTACTATTATTGAAGGTCTTTTTTCTTTTTGTTAATTGTTAGAACCAGCCATAACTGGGATTTGAACACAGTTCTCCCATTCTCCATGTGGTTGGTCTAACCATTGCAATACTATGACAACATGCTGGTAGAACATTAAATTCTCCAGCTGATTCGGATTTTTATCCAGTTAGCCAACCAATATATCTCACTTCAGAGATGACTTACTATCATAAGTACTAAGCATCTTGGCAATGCTAACATAGTTTACATCAACTATTGGTTAATTTTATGACATTGGTAATATTACCATTGCTCTACTATAACATACTGGTAGGACATTAAATTTGTGTTTTTACCTGATTAACTAACCAGTTATGTCTGATTTCAGAGATAACATACACTTCTAGCATTTAATACACACACACACACACACATATATATTATCTGTCCAGCCGTTGTTCATTGGCAAAGTAACCAAAAGCAACAAGTTGGTTCTGATTGATTGTTGAACATTTTACTGCTTTTCACTATAAAAACATAGTTGCTCTTAGTTTGCTAAAGGAAGTACACAAATATCATATATTAAACTATGGAATGCTACCAAAATAACATAGCAAGTGTTATTAATAAACAAAAATTGATTGAATTTTAATCATTATTCCCTTAAGCAACAGTACACATGTGTTGTGCCATTCATACATTGCCACGGATGATTTTCAGTTACCACGTGGAGAGCGTAGTGATATGTAAGCAATGGTGAAGCCATGTGACACGAGTGTAGTGAGAAAGACATCCAAAAAGTGCTGAGAAAACAATTGTTAAGGTATATGAGGGTCGGCTGATAAGTTGCAGGCCTCTCAATGAAAACTGCATTTAAAAAAAAATATTTTTCTTCATTTTTCAACATAATCTCCAGAAAGGCTAATACATTTGTCATATCAATGTTCTAATTTAATTAAACCATCTCTGTAGTGTGATTTATCAAGGTCCTCAAAATAGCAGTCTACTGCATCAATGAGAAACCCTCGTCCTCCAAGACATTTTTTGAGGTTTGGGAACAGGTGATAGTCACTGGGTGCTAGATCTGGCAAATAGGGTGGATGTTCAAGCAATTCAAACTTTAATTCACACATTTTTCCCATTACAATGACTGAATGATGGGCCGGAGCATTGTCGTGATGAAAACAATTTTTTTTTTTTTTTTGGCCAAATAAGGTCCGTTTCCTTTCACCTCATCACTCAAACGTTGCAGTAAACTTGCGTAGTAGCCACTGGTGATACTTTTACCCTTTTCCAAGTAATCAATAAAATTAATTCCCTGTGTATCCCAGAAAACACTCGCCATAACCTTGTTAGCTGACAAAATTGACTGCCTTTTTTGGAGTTGGTTCACCTGGTGCAATCCATTGTTTTGACTGTGATTTACTTTCTGGAGTGTAGTGATGTATCCAAGTTTCATCTATGGTAATAAGCCATCTCAAAAATTCACTGGGAATTTTATGGTAGAGCTCCACATTCTTAACAGAAACAGTTTTCTTTGCAAATTTTGATCAGGTGTCAACAAACGTGGCACCCATCTTACACAGACCTTGTGAAAGTCCAAAATATTACTTAAAATATTACATGCACATTCTTTTGATATGTTTACAGACTCTGCTATCTCAAACAACTTTAATGTGCAGTCTTCCAGTACTAAATGATGACTTTTTTAATAGTCTCTGAAGTTGTCACTTTTACAGGGCATCCAGAGCGAGGCTCATCACTAGTGCTCGTACATCCCATTTTAAACTCTGCAACCTACTTCTTAATTACTGAATATGAAGGGGCAGAGTCTTTCAATGTACTGTCCATTTCCTCCTTGATTTCTTTAGGTGTTAAGCCTTTCAAATAGAAGTATTTAATCATTCCTCGTTTTTTTTTTTAAATCCTCCATTTTCAAGAATACTCTAAAGTTGTCTTGTTTAAAATGCTGTCATTCGAAAAATAAATAAGCTATTGACCTGTAATTATGGATACAAGCTTGCCTAGAGTTAAAATATACGATGCTACCTTCCTGGCCTAGTGGCACCCTATCTGTGTGAGGACCAGGTCTTATTAGCCGACCCTCGTACAATAAGTTTTAGATATCCTCGGTTTAATAGCCGAATTTACTGGTGTTCAGGAAGATCAAACAATGGAGGGAATAGTGGACATTGTCATTGACCGATTATCATCAACTGTGATGATTTAGACAGTTCCAGTTCATCTGCGACAGATGACGTGGATCTTGAAAGAGTGGGACCACTTCCTTTTACAGATTAACTCCTGCGTAAATCATTGTATTATTACAGTATATTAAAGTAATGCGCAGTTGTCCACACACATACATACAATATGCCATCAAACAGCTTGCCCTCATTTTGTAATTTTATGGGGGAAGTTCATGGTGAATAACAACCCGCTTATGTTTTATTTTCTTTATTATACATCTCAGACCTTTAATCAATATCTGTGAAGAGTGGAAATAGATAGGTATTATTTCCTGCCATTAGTGTAGGTAAGTGTGCATTTTTTGTAATTGTACAGGAGACAAACACAGCTAAGCACCATGTGCATTCATGGAATAATATATTCTGGTTTGTTGACATTGCCAGTGAACTAAGGTTGGACAGTAATATAACCATTATAATAAAATTACCCAATAGTTGGTATAAACAGTGATAACATTACCTGGATACTAAGTACCAGGGGTGCATTCTGTGGGCTAGTTAGGATAGCTGAAAAGTCCAGTCAATTTATGAAGAAAGAATTTCTATTAAATTAATGAATAAAAAAGATCTTATTCCATACTGTTGGGTGTTTGTATTCTAGCTTATTGTTATGATTGAAGGCATGCGCATAAAAATGGTCTAATCCTCAAAACCAAAATGTTGGTGATTACTGCTGCTATCTCTTGTTTAGCATAAATACTAAAAAATTATGGATGGTTTAACACCTATAAGCTTGAATGCAAGTAAATACAACTTATTTTTGTAGCCATGTGTCCTTACCACATAAATATGAAAATCCAAGATCTATAGCTCCCCAAAAAGTTCAATTTAATTATATGTCTCCAATTTTTAATGAGTCTTACAGAAGTCTTTAATGTGCATCTCTTGAAGAAGAAACCTACCTTTGACCTACCTGATTTTTGTATGAGTGTCTGAAGTAGACCCATGAGTTTAATGTAGTTTAATTTAACGGTGTTTTTCAATAATAATTAAAAAATGTGTAGCTTTTCATATGCGTCATTCAGAATAAGGAATATTGATATCATTCTTATGTACAAAACCCTATGTTTCTCACTTTTAAAAAAGTGAAATTAGACTTTTTACGCACATGTCTTCTTATTATCATCATCATCATCATATTGTTGTTATTGTTATTATTCACTGAAAATATTTACTTTACTATAGATAACTTTCATTAAATGCAGAACAAACATGTAAACATAATTTGCCAAGAAAGAAAAAAAAAGCTAGTATAGAGCTTGGTAGCAGATGTGCCTCTGCCAAGCTTTTACAAAAGTAAGTAGTAAATTGCCATTACCAATATTAACCCTCAAGTTTTTATTCAACTTTTTGTAACCATTTAAAATTAGGCACCATAAATGGTGGTTACATCACCTAAGAAAAGAAAGGTATGGACAGGAAAGGAAAGGAAATGAAATGATCCCCCAGGCCTCAAATACTTTAATACCATCAGGGTCGAAGAAAACAAGAGTTGAGTCAAGCAAGACTGGATAGGAAAGGTAAAAGAGGGGATCTGATATGTGAAAAGGAAGAAATATCAGTCCAGGTCAATAACTCACCAAGCTGACCAGTGCTTATTAGTGAGCAGCCCTTCCCTTTAGATCATCACATAATTTTGTTCAGATCGGTTCCTTTAAGTCTTCAAATTATAGAAGCAATTAAACGCACAGGCAATTTTCTTTTCATTATATTGTCATCTGTTGGATTGTCCACAGGTGTGACTTTGTGTAGCCTTGATTTTCACTTTAGCAGTCAGTATTTCACCATTCTTGTTTGAACATGGCTATTGTTAGGGAATATAAAAATAAGTTTCTCCACATTATGTGCTCATGTCACCATTATTGTTTCTACTTTGATAGGTATGTTATTTGTCAGTATTTCATGCTATATTAATTACTGTTGATATGGATAAAGGCTCTTTATTGAGTTTATAATAAACACTATCACATACTTCCATATTGTATTTATATTTCTATTCAGTTTTAAATTTTCTTTGAATATTTGAGTCAGTTGTACTGGAAATTTTCAATATCTGTCATAAATAAAAGGAGGGATGTTGAGAAAACTGCAGATTCAGCAACATTATTGACTAGGTATGATCATCTTAGTGATGCACAGAAAAATCTCATCATCTCCAATCATTCAGAAGAAGAATAAGAAGAAGAAGAAGAAGAAGAAGAAGAAGAAGAAGAAGAAGGAGAAGAAGAAGACGACAATCACCAATTCAGCTTCTGATTAAGAGATGACATGGGATGTTGTAAGTGATGAAGCAAATGAAAAGTATTTCTTGGTTATAAGAGAAGTCCTCAAGATGGCTGAAATAGCAGTCCCCAACCAACATACATACCTTCACACACCTCTGCCTAGACTGCAAAACAGAGCCAAGAAATGAATTCTGATTCCTTGATGATACTGTCATATGATAATAATGAGCTGCACAAAATTCAAACTGATACAGTCAGGTCACATTTTGGAAAGGATAAAGATGCCCATAACAGGAGGAAACAGAAATCAGAGCATTTTGGGGTTTACAATATCTTACAGTTGCAATAAGATCATCTAGGAAAAGCGCTCAACAAATATGGAACATTCCAAAGGCCTAGAATAATATTACTTATCGATGAATAATCAAATATTCCACATTCTCTTACATTGCATATGTTTTGCTGATGTAAGAGACAGAAACTTCAGAAAGGAGACTGATAAATTGGCTCCCATAAGAGAAATGTTTGAAATAATAGTACATAGTTTTCAGAAATGCTTCTCACCAAGTATCTTACTGTAGATGAGAAACTGTTAGGCATTTAGGGGTAACTGTCCTTTTCAACAGTTCATACTTAGCAAACATGTTAAGTAAGCGCTGAAAACATTTGCTTTAGTTGATTCTAAGACAGTATTTACAGTAAATTGAAATGTATGTTGCCCGATGAGCCTTATAAACAAAGCAAAAGCCCACATGATGGTGCAGCCAATGTGAGCTCTAACAGAAATATAACCACCAATAATTGATTTTCCATGCATTCCCTTACTGAAAGTCTCAAAACTAAGGGTCTTACATGAGAATATAATGGAAATAAATGGGAAGTACCATTGGAGTTTCTTGCAAATAAACAAAGAACAGAAAAATCTTCAATTTTCAGCTTTCAAAAGGACAAGACTCTTGTTACATACTGCTCCAAGTAGAATAAAGCTTCCTTGTAATTTCTACAATGCACCATGATGATGTTATCCATAGTGCTACAGAGGGTGCAAAAAAATCTGAGATCACTACAAAAGTTGGCATGAACTTGATTGACGAACTGTGGCTCAAAATACAAGACACTGGCCTATGGTAGTATTCCATAACCTACTAACTTGGCTGCAATAAATGCATTTTGCATTCATAAATTCAATAAAAATTAATATAAAATGCTGAAGAGAACTACTTTCCTGAACAATCTTGCACGGTAATTGATAAAGCCCCAAATAGAAAGGAAATGTCAAGCATTGCAGGTTCCTAAGAGATCAGGAGGCATGGAATTTTATTGCTTGGAGTGGAAGAGAAAATAAACAGACTGCGAAGAAACCAAAATGAAGTGTGATAAGTGCACCTGCCCTGATCATTTGAAGAAAATGTATGTCAATTGTTTGGACAGTGCAGACTGAAATAAAACAAGTGTCAAAAAGTAATTTTAACATACTGTTTAATTGTTGTGTTAGTGAGGCTATATACAGCTATTTCTGTGTATAGTTCATAAACTTCACTTGTTATTCAGTGTTCCTGCAATGTATGTTAAGTTAGCACATAACCTCAGAACATATGCATTTCATATCAATATCACAAACTTATGGTCCTTTAATTAAAAATATCACACACTTTTGAGAAAACAAGAGTGAACAGAAGTTTTAGCATTTGCTAAGGAATGAGTAAACAAATGCTTATGTTTGAAAATCCCCTCCACCCCAAAAGAAAATAAAAACATTCAAAAAAAGCTTGGGATGTGATCAGACAACCTCAAAACATGTATTTTCAGTGATAAGATTCTGAATTTTGGGGCCAAATGCCATATTTCCTCTAGATTAAAGACAACTTTAGAGACAACAAAATTGAAGATTAAAAAAAAAAAAAAAACTGAGACTTCATCCAGAAACAACTGTAAGAAATATGTTTGATAGCAATGCCCCAAAGTGGTTTTTGAACAGATTTTTCTGTATAAGCACCAAAAGATTCAATGTATTATATGTCATTTTCTGGAATTAATAATTAATGTGGAATGCAAGGATTTGTCTCTGGGAATGCCGACTGCTTATGTCTGCTATGATCAACAGTGTAAAATTGTGGTTGAGATTTGTAATTGTTGCTAAGCTCTGGTTAGAGTATGGTGTGGAGTAAAGAGAAAAGAATGGTATGAAAAATACAGAATACTATGCAGCTACCTAAAGTGAGTGAATTTGCAAATAAATTTTATTTCCTTTCAAAGATAATAAGTGTTTAACCCCCCTATTGCTATAACACTTTTAAACATTTGACTACTTCATTCACTATTTTATTAATGAGAATTTGATTTTAATGCTCATTCTTCAAGTTTTGTTTCACTTTTGGATTATATACCTGTTTTATTTAAAGGTTAAAATGACTCTAAATGTATTATCTTTAAACAAAAAGTTCACAAAGAAAATATACTGCTAATACAGGGTGTTTCTAAAAGAATACACACATTTCGAATGTATATACTTATTAAACTTCAAGACATACGAATATGAAACATTACACACATGTACGAACCTCTCAAGTTCTGATTACTGATGTTCAATATGACCTCCACCAGCGGCACGAACAATATCACATCGATACTCAAATTCCGCCCCTACTTGGGCAAGCATGTCCTCTGTCACTGATGTTATGGCAGTACGGATCTGGTTCTTCAACTCTTCCAGGTTCTGTGGGAATGGTGGTGCATAAACGTTGTCTTTAGCGAAACCTCACAGGAAGTAGTCACAGGGTGTCAAATCCGGTGACCATGGAGCCCAGCTGGGACATGCTAAGTTGTCAGCTCCTTGACGACCAGTCCAACAGTTTGGTAGAGTTTCATTCAGATATTCAAGCACTCAGCGGTTCCAGTGAGGGGGTGCACCGTCTTGTTGAAAAATGAAGTTGTCTTCGTGCAGCCTTGGAAACAAGCCAGTTTTGTAACAGCAAGATACTGCTATCTGTTAACCGTGTTTCCAACAAAGAAGAATGGGCCGTAGACAGACCTTCGGCATATCGCACAAAACACATTTACCTTGGGGGAATCTCATACATGTTCAATGGCTGCATGTGGGTTCTGTAGGCCCCAAATTCGAACATTGTGTTTGTTTACCTAACCACTAACATGAAAAGTCGCTTCATCACGATGAGTTGTGCAAAAGTGTTATCATTGTCAATAGCATCAAGAATCTCATTTCAAAATGCCACATGTTTTTATTTGTCATCAGGACACAGAGCTTGTAACAGCTGTAACTTAGCTGTAACTTGTATGGCTTTATAACCAATCAACGTCTCAAAACAGACCAAATTGTTGTTGTAGGCTGTTGTAACTCCCGACTGGCATGTCGAGTTGATTTTTAAGGACTACATTGGAGAGAAGTTTGAATTCTTGCAACACTTTCTTGAGGAATACGAGGGCAGCCAGGACTCTTTCCTTTACATACACATTCTGCATCTACAAATTGTCGATACCAAATGTTCCACCCATTCGGAGGATCAATGTGGTACCTCAACCTGAAACGTCTTTTGTTATTATGGAATTGCAGTTCGCAAACTCAAGAACACAAAATGATTTCTGCTGTGGAGAAGCCATTTTTAACATATAACGCTTAGCAAGCAAAACAAAAGACCACTGACATCTAGCGGCTATTATAAAAACTAGACTATGTAATACTTACATTCTTTTTGAAACATCTGTATTATATATTATACATACTATGTAATAAATATTAATTTTCTTTAAGAATAGTACTTATTGTATTTATTAATTACAAATACAGCATTAAAAGTTAAATAGCAATAAACAGATACATACTTTTTGAAGATAGCTTTCAATATCTTTGCACTTTCAGCATAACGTGCTTCATTAGCATTGGAAGCTGAATGCCACTTCTTTCGAACAGCTGTCCAGTGAGCAATATGGCCCTGTAGCAGTGATTCCCGACTCAGCAGTTTAGGCTCCTAAAACATTATATATTTTATTTCACTGCTAGCAAAATAAACAACACAAATTTGAGTATTTTATATTTAGCTAAACTAATAATTTTCAAGAGAATGTCCTTAATGAGAAACCTTTAAAAACTTGTTATTTAACAAAACAATACCACATTAGATTTTCTCTGTGGTAAAGTGATCAGTGAGCTGACTTCTCAGCTGGAGGCCCTGGGCTTTTCTTTAACCAGAATCATTCCCTATCCTCCACAGTCTGGCAGTATGCATGTGAGAGTGAATATGCATGTATTTGATGATAGAAATAATTAACCAATGTTAACAATCTACAGTCACCACATTACTTCACAAATTAAAGCCCTTGATGTGACCATAGAAGTTAAAGGAGGCTATACAAATGAAACAATAAATAAAAGTTGAATAAAAATTTTGGCTTATAATTTTGTATAACTCTGTTATTTATTAGCCTTTATATTAGGGAGTCTACTTTCAATTAACTATTGTTCTAAAATACAATGCAACTTTAAGTAAATTTGAATACGTTACAATCTATTATACTGCATTATGATTAAATTTGAATTTTTTTTATAATTATTAATGGAGATTAAAATGGCCAACGCAGGAATATAGTGACTAATAATTAAAATAAAGCATATAAACTTTCATTTATCACTTTCTTTCATAAAGGTTAAAAACTAAAATTGTACTTCTTTACTATTTAATACTTTTTGTTATGTCACAATGATTATCAAAACAAATGCACTATTGAATAAAAACAGTTAACCTGCTATCTAAAACTTATAAATAAGTAAAAATATAGCTGTTTCATAGCCAAGGGCTGTGTAGTCTAGTCATTTTCTCTCTGCTCATGACATTTTTCATGATCAAAGGCAACTTTGTTGCCAGTCTGTACAGCTACTGCCAATGCACATTAAACATTAACATTTATGGGCCACACCACTGTTATAAAAAAAATCTGATGTGTTCTATTCACAAGACTTTCTCTACATCAAATTATTATTAAAAAGCTATGTTTCCAGTTACTTCATGCTAATCAAGAAAAAATTAGCGGAAACAATTTTATTATTTGCTTCCTTGCAAGTAGAAGTGAAATAATGGAATAGCATAGGTTAAAGTGATAATCAAAAGTTGGTTGCTATGTAACTGAAGTTCCTTTGTTTGTATGGACACGAGTTTACAAATTTCTGTGTGAGAAAAGCACAAGTTTTTATAGCTGAAACCAAAAACAAGGAATAATTCAAAAATGATCAACTCCACGAAAAAAATTTATATAACATAAATTGTGTGTTTTAATGTGCTCTACATTGTTTGTGTGGTAAGTTTTTGTGTATCTCACATGTTTAGCAGTTATGCAAAATTCCGTAAAATTCATCCCAAATAAAGTAGTCTTCAGAGGCTATTCCCAGAAAATTCAAGTTATACATATTATTTGTCAGGTAAATATCTCAATATACAATATTTTAATCAAAATCGTTAGAGCCATTTTTGAAAAAATAAAATTTTCGAAAAAAGTTCCATGTAAAGGGTAGTTGGGGATGGGAGGGATTTTCTTAAAAATCTTGTCGCATCCTTGGAAGAAACGAAACTTAAATACCAAGTTTGGTATTCAACAGTCTTTTCGTTTTTGAACTATGGTCCATAGACACACACACACACACACACATATGCATACACTCAAGGACATTTTTGTAAATGATTCAGGGAGACCCAAAAACATGTACTTCTGGTGAAATCTCAGTATCAAATTTTTGGATGGAATGCAATACCTTCTCTATACACTATGTACATAGTACGTGTAGAGAAAGTAATACCGCTACACAGGGGTAGTTCAAGAAGCATTTGAATTGCCAAGTCACATTATTGAACAGACTACATGGTTATACATTATCTTCTTTTACTCTACATTTACAAAAAAATCTGCAAATCATATTTTTTATTCTGCATTTGTAAACAATTTTGCAAATTGTTTTTTCCATTATCAAACCACTTTCATTGTGTCTTCTTGCCAGTCAATCCACAAGTATGCTTACCTCATTAGTTTGAAACTTGGTATTTCAAAACCCCAAGTGAGTTGCAACTAAAAGCATCACAAGAGTGTTAAAACAGTTGGCAGAATGGTGTGTTTGATTGTTATTATATGGACAGTATTCATGGTGAGGAGCTTTATGTCAACTAGTGTTCTCAACAATTAATTTTAGCTTGTTCTTTCCCTAGTGCATTTGAAGTGGAATAGGTTGGATGAAGTGGTAGTGCTTAGAGCGAGTCTAATTACTTTTGTTTGTATTGGTTTGCAATGTCTATTAATTTTTTTCCCTTTGTCTGTAGTCATTAGTCATCTTCATTATTATTGTTTTTGTCTTAAGTTTTCACAGTTCCTTTCATAATCTATACGGCCTTTTTCGCCCTATTTGCTCTCTCAAACGCTGCATAATGCTCAGATAATAGTCTTTATTTACCATCTGACCTTCTGGCAAGAACTCTGAGTGCATGACACCGCGATAATTGGAAAAAAAAAATGTCAACATGACCTTCAGTTTTGATCGAGTTTGACGTGCCCTTTTAGGTTTCGGTTCAGTTGGAAGGTGCCATTTGGAAGCTTGCTAACTGGTTTGAGTGTCAAACTCGTAAACCCACGTCTCATCCCCAGTTACAATGCGTTTCATGAATGTGGGGTCAGAACTGGCTCATTCTAGCATGTCTTCAGCAATCCTTACGAGATTGAATTTTTGTGGAAAATTCAAGTCTTTTGGAACTAACCGAGCTGCAACATATGTCATGTCCAAACAATCATTTAAAATGGTATGAATCGATTCGTGAGAGACAGAAAGTTCAGCGGCAATCGCTCTCGGACCTAAATGACTATTTTCAGACACCATTTTCTTCACTTTAGCGATGTTCAGTTCAGTTGAAACCGTTGATGGCTGACCAGAGTGAGCCAAATCTTCCACCACATCTCGACCACTTTTGAATGCACTGTACCACTCATATGCACGTGTTTTTGATAAAATCAATTCACCGTAAGCCCTCTGTAACATTTTCAGCGATTCGGCACACAAAATACCATTTGCAATGCAAAATTTGAGACACATTCTTTGTTCAATATTTGTATCCATCGTAAAATCGCAAATCACCTTTGAGATGAAATAACAAAATGGCGCACTGTAAACAAACTAAATGACAGATGACGATCATACTCCGCGTAGGTATAGAGGAAAGTTGTACCAACTTAGCAACAACAATAATTTCGAATCCCCTTTTAAACAGGATTTTTAAATGATCAACTCCCGGTACTTTTTTGACAGAATGTATAGCATCTTCCCAGCATCTTAGCTCACGAAGAACACTGCAGCTAGAAGTACGCTTCCCAAAACACAGAATACGCTTTCTGAAACTACATTCCAACACCTCACTTCCATATAGTAATGAAGACCTAGCCATGTGCCACTTTCCTGCCATGTCAAACTTTATCCTAGATAATCGAAGTATTTAACATCTTGAATTTCTTTCTCCTCGTATGTCCACTTTTCCTGCACACTGTACATGTAACAATTTTTAAATGCTTTAGTTTCAAGAACATTCATTTCCATGCCCCATCACCTATAAAATCGTTGCAACATATTTAAATCAAACCATTTATTATTTTAGAAAGAATAACAATGTCATCAGCATTCAAAGAATTGGTATTTTTTCCTTCAACTTTTGGCACATCCATGTCTTCCTCTAACATCATATTAACAAAGTCATTAATAAACAACCCTGTTTAACTCCCCTCTACACTATGTTGCATTCTGATGTTTTGTGCTGATCATTCTGGATAGAAAATTTAACTTATTTATACATTGCCTTGAGTGTTCTAATCATTTTCCTGGAAAGTCCTTTAGGTGCTAATTTAACCCACAGGGTGCTACATTCCACAGTATGAAACACCATTTTAAAATCTACAAACACGGTGTATACCTCATCCCCTTTATTTATTCTTAAATTATCATCAATTATGGCTTTTAGAATGAACATTTTGTCAGTGATCAAAAAGTATTCTCTAAATCCTGCTTGAAATTTAGAAATTTTATCATGACTCAACATTTAATTCTTTTGTATAATATTCTATTGGAATTTTTTTCAAATATAGTGAGCAGCGAGAAAACCCTGTAATTTCCTGGACTGCTGTACTCCCTTTGTCCTTGTAAAGAGGTTGGATATTCTCCTCCTTCAAATATTTTATTGAAGCCAATTCTATACAAATACACCATTTTATTAATTTCTAGAGAACTCTTGAAGAAGCTGTCTTCTCATTTTTTTAATATTTTATTGCATGGACTTAACTCTGCTATGCTAATTTCATGATCCAGCAGTTACACATTTAGGTCTCCAGTAGTCGCTTCAGCAGTCAAATTGATTCTATGACTACCACCCCTCATTCACATGTAGTTTTAAAAGTGTTTCATCCATTCACCAGCAGGAATATTTACTTGTATGTGCCTGCGCTTTTCAGATCTGCCTAATAACTTTCCACATGTCACTGACCTCCCAGTTTTTAACTACATGCTGAACCGCTTCCGCCTTTACTTCCTGCCATGCAACTTGATCCTGCTTTAGAATGTCCTTATGTCTTTCTATGATTTACAAAATAAATTTGTATATTTAACAATTGCAGATACAGCTGCTTTTTTCACAATTTTATTTTGATCTCTGTACGAACTGTTTAATGTGAGCAGTTTGATTTATTGCCCCTCCTTATCAGCATGTGTGTGCTTCCCTTCTGTATAGTTTTCGTTATATTCTTCATACATTAGCTCTGCATCTAAAGGATACAGTTTAGTTTTCTAAAGTGCTTATAAAATTCTCCTTCCCTGTTTCTCTCCGTCTATATTTAAGCAATGCTATCTAAGTTTTGTATGTGTTTTCATCCCTTGTATAAGAATCTAGCTGTGATATCTTTAGGGTCTTCATTGGAAAATGATAAGAATCAATGCTGTTTTTGACATTAAAATGTTGAAATAACGCAACACATTTTGTGAACACAGAATGTAGTAAGTGACACTACTCCTGTTTGTATGCACAGTTATCTCCCCTGACATATCTGAATCATCATATTTTCCGTTCTTTATTTCTAAACCATAGGCATCTCAAAACAATAACTCCTTTCATTTTGCATTTAGGATGAGTCCTTGCTGCTTCCACATGGCTTTCTGTTATAAACATCCTCCTTTTTGATCTTAATATTTTCTTGCCCTATCCTAGTATTCAGACACCCATCAATATAGTATAATCTAGTATATCATGATATTACCTAATTTCTACAATTGCTTCCCCAAAGTCTGCAAGAAAAGTCATGGCCAGCATACTGGGACGTAACTGGTTAACAATATACAGTTATAACAGCAATATTAATATTAGTTATATTACAGTATATATGTTTCTCCCTTGAGATGACTCTGTATTTCCCTAATAGACTGTTTATAATTACTCTTGAAGTATGTAGTAACTCCCGCTGGATATCTTCTTTTTCTACTCTGCACTTCTGAGCCATTATATACTGCCACAAATTCACTTATGTCCACTGTTTCTTTATTTTTTAGCCAAGTCTCAGCTAACATGATTACGTCAAAGTTACCTCTGAAGCTTTGAAACTATTCACCCACCAAATTTCCCCTCAAACCTTCCACATTCCAAAACCTCGCTGACAGCTAGGCAACCTTCTCCTCTTTACCTCCCTATCCTCTATGCCTTTGGGATCTGCAAACTGACATATTATTTCTCTATCTCGGTGTTGGCTGGGTGCTGCTACCCGCATGGGGTGGCTTATGTCTGTTGCTTCCCTCGTTGACGTTCCTTTTCTCCTACTACCACTTGCTCTTGGGTGGGGGCCATTTCCCATTGCTTCTTCTGCTACCTGCATTGTTGACTGCTCAGGTTTGTCCTGCCCACACAACTCCAATTCTTCCAGCTTATGCCTCAACCATACTTTGCCATTAATAACAAGTCTGTTGAACGGGAGGACAACATGGCAGTCCTGCCCCCTTGCTTCAGTCAAAGGCACTTCAGAAAGCTTCTTTCTTGCTTCACTCTAGTACTGAAGTCCTGAGTGATGAATATGTGAATATATTTACTGTTTCTCAGTATCTAGCACTTGACCTCATAATATGTCAACTTACACATGGTGGGCCAATCCATGCCTCCCCATCTCCTAATCCTATGTGCTCACTCAATATCCACTGGCAACAGCCTAACTCCAAGTTGAGCCACCACTCACCGAATTAGCACTTAAGTGTCTTCCCACCTCGTACACTCCAAGCACTACAATGATTATTCTAGAAATGTGTGGTTGGTTCATGTATTGTGATGGAGAGTATACTACTTTTGGAATACCAGATAAATAGAGATATTTTCAGCTTAAACAGTTATTACATTCTCTAGCACGTAAGTATTATGAACACAGTGAATTGAGAAGGTCACGGAAATACATGTTTTAGGGTCCTCTGAATAAAAAAAAAACATTTTTAGAAAAAGTGTGCATGCGTGAATGGCAGCATAGCCCTGAAATGAAAACTCTGTTAAATACCAAACTTGGATTTAAGTTAAGGATACGAACAAAGATTTTCAAGAGAATTGCCCCACACCCAACTACCCTTTGCATGGAACATCTTTCAAAAATGTTTATTTTCTCAAAAATGGCTCTAACAATTTTTATTAAAATGCTACATGTTTAAGATATTTTCATGACAAATGAAATGCATATCTTGAATTTTCTGAGAATAGCCTCTGAAGACCTCTTCATTATGGATGACCTCTGAAAATCTTTTATATAACTGACAAAACCTTAATACACAAAACTGCAGATCTTGTTAAAACACAAATTTATGTCATGTATATTTTTATTATAAAGTTAACTGTTTTTGAATATTCTAAGTTATTGGTTTCATTTAAGTTGCTTGAATTTTTCTAAAATGGGAAGATATCCTTATTTTTGTCTCCTCTTTTTTCTACTCCAAGCAAGCAAAGAGAACCAATTTCAATTGTTTTACATACTGACCAGCTTTAAAAAGATTTGACTATTGCTTTAGCCTGTGCATTCCCTTATTTCTCTTCTACTTACAAAGAAGGCAGCAATTAAGACAATTCTGCTAATTTTATCTCGATTATCATGATGTAGAAAAAAGAATAATCTTTTGTACGAATAGTTTGTTTGTGTAACAGCTAGAGAGAGTCATGTGAATGGAAGATTTTATATGAACACAAGCAATCCACCCCCTCTGTTTCAAAGTTTTTGGTTCCTACTAGAAGGCAAATCAAAAAGGTTAACCATGACTGAAACAACTGTCAAATGGCGAAAAGCTGGAGTTCAGCAAGAGGTTTCAAGATGTAACAACAATGGCCATTCACCATTATCCTCTTCAATCCTACCCTTCTAGCCATATTCCTTAATAACAGTTTTAGGTTACTACTCACTGTACAGTCCATTATCCAAACAGTTCCTCCATCTTTATTAATATAACCAGCTGAAAAAGTCAATGCCACAGCCAGAATTTTAACACGGTTCTACTGCTCTAACCATTGAGCTACTGTGACAACATACCAGAATGACATTCAATCTTCAAATTATTCACAAGTTTTTTCACCCAGTTAACCAATCGGTATGTCTCCATTCAGAGTACACCTTAATGGCGACTTACATTTGCAAGTATTTAGTATCCAGATAAATTAATATAGTTACAATCAACTCTAAAGCTATATTATCTTCCTCCACTAATTCATTTCAAATTTACAAATGGATCTTCTATGCTTAACTATACTTTTGTACTCTCTGCTTCTAACAGTATCTCCATCCTGTGTTGCCCGCCATTTTCATTTGGCCCCATTTTGTGTAGAGGAAATTTTTCTCTTTGATTAACAATGCCAAGTCATTAGCCAATCTAATTGTTTCATTTTTCTTCCTCCTATTACTTTTGTTTTGAAGCAATTTACCTAATTTTGCAAGAAGATGTCAAATTTAGTGAGAAATACTTCTCTTGTTCGCTTTCCTCTATTTTAGTTCTCATTAGTTGTTTCATGCAGGGAGAAGCCTTCTCTGTTCCAGTTCAAGGCAATTTACCTTTTCTTCTTTTTAAAAACAGAAAAATTTAGCTTCCTTGAGTGTTACTCCCTTATAATAAACTTATCTGTTACATTTAAGACCTTGACTCAAAACTGAAAACTGGTAATTTTGGATTCTTGTTTTTCATTAATGATTATTAAGAGGTGCTGCTGGCTTTTGTTTAAAAACAGTCCAGTAACTATACAACATTACTGATTCTTGATGTTTAGTATGGAAGTATTGAGTACTGTGTATTATTAAAGGTAAATGGAATTAAAATAACATAGAAATCTTTGCAAAGGTGAAAGGTAATAACCATGTTCTTACATGTTCGCTACCTCCTGTTGGAATTTCTTTTGGTTGTGCTACCGGTAAGGGAATCCGAATATTATGTGTCCTGTCCAATGGAATAGGAGGTGGCATCTTGTAAGTATCTCGTACTGTTTCATAATCTGAATCCCCACCCTCAGGTCCACTAGCAGATTCCTCAGGTGGTGGAGGTGTTGGAGTTCGCAACCTGAAATAACCAATTTATCCAAGACTATAGTATGAATAATACACAGATATTGATTGCATCTGTAGCCAACAGCATAAGCAAAATTTTGAGAGGGTTATCTACAGCAAAAACATTTACCTCGAGCAAAATAAGAGCATTGTAACACATTTGCAAGTATCTTATAAAGTAAATAAGTGTAAAGGACTTCAATCAAACTTTGTAGTATCACTATTGACACCAGATTGGAAATTTGAAACTGATAAATCTGATGTGTTCCATTCACATGACTTTCTCTGCATCAAATTATTGTTAGAAAGCTTATGCTTCTATTTACTTCATGCTAATCGAGAAAAAATTGCAGAAATAGTCTTATTACTTGCTTCCTTGTAAATAGAAGTGAAATAAGGGAGTACCATATGTTAAAGTGATAGTCATAAGCTGGTTGCTATGTGACTGAAAGTTCCTTTTTTTGTATGGACAGGAGTTGACAATTTCCTGTATGAGAAAAGTATAAGTTTTTGAAAGCTGAAACCAATAACAAGGAATATCTCAAAAACGATCAACTCCACACACACACGCATGCGTGCACGCACACACACACATATATACTTTTTTTTTCGTGTGTGTTTTGACGTGGTCTACATTTTTTGTGTGGTAAGTTTTTGGCCATCTCTCATGGTTCAGCAGTTATGCAAAATTCCGTAAAATTCATCCAAAATAAAGTAGTCGTCAGAGGCTATTCCCAGAAAATTCAAAATATAAATTTTATTTGTCAGGTAAATATCTTTAATATACAATATTTTAATCCAAATTGTTAGTCATTTTTGAGAAAATCAAAATTTTCGAAAAAAGTTCCATTTAAAAGGTATTTGGAGGTGGTGGGATTTTCTTGAAAATCTTCGTGTCGCATCCTTGGAAGATACCAAACTTAACTACGAATAGTCTTTTCGTTTTTGAGCTATGCTGTTCACAGACAAACAGACACACAGGCATGCGCAAGCACACGTGCACGCGCACACACAGAGGCCTTTTCCCAATTTTTTTTTTTTTTTTTTTTTTGATTCAGGGGGACCCAAAGCATGTATTTCCGGTGAAATCTCAGTATCAAATTTTTGTGTGCATTACAATGCCTTCTCTATACACTATGTACATAGTACATGTAGAAAAAGTAAAGGGTTCGGAATCAAAATTTGGCAAACTTTCAAAATATCAAATGGGTTTCAGAGGACACAGTACAACAGACACCGCTTTTATTTTGGACACTTTAAAGGCAAAACAAAGGTGAGCAAGGCTTCAGTGTGCTTTTGTAGACTTTAAGAAGGCATTTGACTCTATCAATAAAATGCATTATGACATAAACTACACAGAAACAGTGTTGGAGAGCTGCATAAGCTATAGAGGTGTAAGACAGGGCGGCATTTTATCACCATTACTATTTAATCTCTTGGTGGATGATACTACTGTTGTAATGCTAGTAGAAAATATAGAAGCACTAATAGTGGGAGACTTGCAGATTCCAGCACTTTAACACGCGGATGACTTACTGTCGTGCTCTACAACAACAGACTGGTAAGGATTATTGCGATGAATGTCTACTTACAGTTAATGTGACTAAGACCAAAGCAATGACTTTCAAAATTGGTTCTGTTTATAGCAGAAGGAGATCTAAACTTATGCAGGACAGACACTGGACAATGTTAAATCGTTTGATAGTTAGGACTCTCATTTATGATGGACAAAACATATTGACATGAAACACAAGGCAAGGGTGAAAGCATTGAAAGCTATCCCGATACATAACTGAATTTCAGATTAATCCGTAGCATTGCTGAAAACTGTGTATGGAGTGACAGATCCACAATGACATATGGAGTGGGAACAATCAGGAAGTTGGACCAAGTGAGAACCAATATTTGAAAGGAATTCTGGATGTGGCCAATTGCGGAATAATGAGTGAATTATTCAGAGATTAATCAGTGGTCCGTATCGTGAATAGTTGAGAAAGGAAGACCACTTGACATGGGCATCAAAATTAAAGAAAGGTTTGTAAACCATTGGGATAGGATACATTTGGATGGCAGGACAGGGAAACAGACGGAATACTTGGAGAGACTAAAAACCACCTCTTTTATGTTAACAGAGAAGCAAATAATTGCTCAATGCATGAGAAGGTTTCATTGGAAGAACAGTCTGAGCTAAAATCAGAGTGGGATATGGAACAATACATCAAAACAAGTTCCAAACTCTTTAGATAGAGGCTCAAATGGATTAGACTAGGAGCATGATGGAATGATCCAAATTACTGATGAAAATGGTATGGGAATCTCTCCCATTTCCAAGGAGGAAGAGCTGTGATTGCATCGCATGACAGAGGAACTGAAAGAAAAGTATTTACTGCAATACTTTACAACCTCAAATGAGAATTAGGGCATGTTGGATGCTATTGGCAGGCATGAAAGATTCACAAGGGATAGGTAAATTTCTGTTTAAGAAGAGACAGCTGAGGTCTGAGAAACCTGATGGCAGGGTGATAAGAAAAGATAAAAAGTGATGATAGTGCTATTTGTGTTTCATCTTCTTCAGTTATTGTTAAGTGTTGTGTTTATATATTTCTCTAAAGTCTATTTGTTTAGTATAAAAGGGCACACTAATGCATCGGAATACAGTTTACTGTATATTGTGTGATGTAAATGTAAGCTGCTATATTGGAATGTATTTGTCTTTTATTTTTTGTGTTCACTCTTGTTATTCATTTATTTTTTAATATTGCTAATTATTCTGTGTGTTACAAAAGCATGTATGATCTGTGGACCATGCAATTGATGAAGGATCAGTGTATGTATACTAGTATTTAAATAAACAAACCTATTCATTCATCCATTCAAGAAAAAGCAGACTGGAAATGCCTTTCATAAAAATGAATACAAATAATGATTAAAGAATTTAAAATAGACAAAGACTAGAACATTACAAAAATTTTAAACATTTAAATTGTAACAAAAAATCATATATGCTTAAAAACTGAATGTTTTTCAAAATTCTACTTTGTAAATTAAAAGACCACGATCTGTAGTATGCTCCAATAGTTCAACTGTCTACCTTCTCATACATAAAATATAAATTAAATGTTTCTATCATTAAATTTGCTTAAGTGCCATGGGTTCTTATTTCATTCTATCAAGCACCAAAATCTGTAATAATTAACAAACTGTACTGTACCTGGCAGAATAATAAATATGGTACAATTGTACAGATAATGGGGAGAGTTGTGCCCTAGTGTTTTGTTTCTATGTTCCTAGAACACAATTCTTATTAAATGATAAGCAATGTGCTTACTTTGGTACAAGATTTGTGTTGCGGGGTTGATTGGCCATCCAGGCTCTGCATATAGGATACAATGGAGTATCTTCCTTGAATTGAGCCAGATCAACACTCCGATCAAACAGTTTCATCACATATGTGTGGTGAAATGCTGCATCAGTCACGGTCTCCCGACGACGGCGTTTACGTTGGGTTCGGAAATTTTTAAGTCCTTGGGAGATATGTTGCTGCTGTTGTTGTAGTTGTAATTGTTGCTGTTGTAGTTGCAGTTGCAGCTGTTGTGTTTGCTGCTGCAGCTGTGTTTGTTGCTGCTGCTGCTGCTGCTGCTGCTGCTGCTGCTGTGGTTGCTGCTGACCAGTTGTCATTATAGAATTTGTTTCCCTGTAACAAATTAACATTTGTAAAATTTAAGAATCACAAAATCCTTTAAATATATATTTTACAGCTTCATTTTCTTTTAGAGCTAAGACACAAATGCCATTGAAAAAAAATGATGACAGAAAACTCGAATGGATTTTGAAAGCAGTCTAACAAACTAAAACAAATGCTTAGAGTGAAACATCAATTTCATAGATACATCTTTTTTAACTAAGTGAATATGGAATTTTTTCTTCAAAAAATAAGATAAAATGAAGTCTCTCTCTCTCTCTCTCTCTCTCTCTCTCTCTCTCTCTCTCTCTCTCTCTCTCTCTCTCTCTCTCTCTCTCTCTCTCTCTCTCTCGCTCTCTCTCTCTCTCGCTCTCGCTCTCTCTCTCGCTCTCTCTCTCGCTCTCTCTCTCATGTAAACATTCTTATGGATGTTTTCATAACTTCTTTCTCAAACATTTAACATAAATGAATTTTTATTTCTTAAAAAGCCTTTACTTTATTATTGTATACTCTTATAATGAAGAGTACAGCTGAAAAATTCATATAGAACTAAGATATAGTGAAAATGCATAAGTTGGAACTGTGAAGTGTTAAATTAGCAAAATTGGTACTCTGTCTATAAGGCTTAATATTAAAGGAATAAAATTAAGCTACTTTTTCTTTACAATTCTTTTTAATTGCAATCATCTTTTTAATTTTTGATGTTGAAATCACATTAATTTTTCTATGAAAAAACAAATTCTTATGTGTTACATCCATATGACTTTTGATACCCATTAATTATCCTCTGTGGTGTAGTGGGTATCAGCTAGCTCCTTGTTCCCAAAGTCGTGGGTAGTGGTTATCCCGGTGGAGAATAATGGATTTTTTGGGCGTAAAAATCCTTAGCATGGCTTCTCTTGGAAGGGAAGTAAAGCCATTGGTCCTATGTCATAAATTTACAGCACATAACAGAACCTCAAACCTGATAAAGAGGCATCTAAGCAAATTTATGCAGTATTTCATGCCCAACATACACTGAGAACCACAGTAGTTAAAGCACATCCATAAATAAAGCTAGCTCCATTTCATTTCATTTTGATACTCATTCAACAAGTACTTCTGAGTACTCTATCTTAATTCAAAAATCCTTTCATTACATTTTTCATAAATACAGAAGTAATAAGGTAATACTCTAAGTTTAATTATAGTCACCTTTTTTAACAGTTGGTTGCTATGTGATTTTATTGAAATTCCATTCTCTTTGCTAAATAGAAGGAAACCTAATATCCTTTTCAAAAAATCCCATTTTAGGAAAGTGCAAGTATTTTAAAACTGAAACCCATAACAGCAATAACCTGAAAATGGTTAACCCCCAAAAAAGTGTATTTTAACAAGACCTACAGATTTTTAGAGGTAAGTTTTCATCTATCTCTTAGTTTCCCAGTTATGGAACAGTTGTGCAGAATACAGAGGGCTTCCAGAAATTTAGATTCACATTTTATTGTGATCTAAACAGGTTTATATGGCATTTTAATTCAAAATTAGTTATTTTGGGAAAAACATACATTTTGAAAACTCTGCCATGCAAAGGTTGGTTTGGAGTGTAGGAATTTTCTTGAAAATCTTTATGTTGTATCCTTGAATGCAAATACAAGTTTGGTATTTAACCACCTTTTTGTTTTTGAGTTATGCTGTTCTCTTTCGCTTACATGCACACATGCATGCACACGCACAAAGACCTTTTTCTAAAAATTATTTTTTGATTCAGAGTTTACTCAAAACAGGTATTTCCATTAAATCTCTGTATCAAATTTTTGGGTGGAATGGAATACCTTTTCTACCTACTATGCTCATTGATGTGATAGAGAAAGTAATTAACATGAGCTCAAGAAAGATATGCAATATCTATATTATATAAATAATTGTTCTATCAATCGTTATGGAGGTGTTTTAAAGGTGGGTCTCCACTGCCTCAACAATCCAGATGTTGATTCAACATGTTGTGGCTAAAAAAAATTACCTTCTACCTGTTCTGGAAAAATTGAGCACGCTATGCATTCAGCAAACTTTGCAAGATTCGACTAAATTTGGCCAGGCATGAAAATAACTGACCATGCTTACGCCTTGTAAGCTAGGTGCATGCGTGTGTGCATGCGTGGGAACACAATAACTCAAAAATGAGAAGACAATAAACTACTAAACTTGGTATTTAAGTATAGTATTTTCCAGGGATGCAACACAAAATTTTGAGAAAAATCCCCTCAACCCCAAACTACCCTTTACATGGAAAAGAAGTCTAACATTTTTATTTTCTCAAAAATGGCTGTAAGGATTTTAATTAAAATACAGTATATTAAAGATATTTATATTGCAAATAAAATGTATATCTAGAATTTTTTGGGAATAGCCTCTACAGACCTCTTTATTCTGAATGAATTTTGCTGAATTTTGCATAACTGGTAAGCCATAAGACATAGACGAAACCTTACTACACTAAAATGTAGATTTCGTTAAAATACACAATTTATTCATATACGTTTTTCTTGTAGGTTTGATCGTTTTTGAGATATTCCTTTTTATTGGTTTCACTTTTAAAATACTTATACTTTTCTCATATGGGAATTTGCCAACTCTTGGCCATACAAACAAAGGAACTTCAATTGCATAACAACCAGCTTTTAAAGCTTGGAATATCACTTTAGCCTACGGTACTCCCTTATTTCCCTTCTACTTACAAGGAAGCAAGCAATTAGACCTTTTCTAATAATTTATTCTTAATTAGCATGAAGTAAACAGAAGAATAAGCTTTTTAACATGATTTGTTCCAGAGATGTAGAGAAAGTCATGTGAATGGAACCATAGATTTTTTTTTTAATGTACACATAGATAGAGATAGAGAAGAAAGAAAAGTTAAGCCTAAACTCAAATCAGCCAATCTAAAAGGTGGCTACTCTGAAAATTGTCTCTCATTTTGCAATTGTTGGTGAAATTATAGCCCATAACAAGTGAAATCTTCGTCCTAGATTCTTAGAAAATTCTTGAACCTGAACCTATCCTCAACTTTCATGTCACACAATACACTATTTGCGTTATTTCTATTGTATAGAAAAGTGTGATACCATAATGTTTTTCGTTCTCTACCACATAGGATATAGTAGGAAGAAAAGGTATGGCATTCTAGTTCCATCCAAAATTTGTTATCAACATTTCATCAAAAGTACATGTGTTGAGGATCAAGAAAAAAACCAACTAATTTAAATTATTATATAAATATATAATACCCAAAAATAATGGTAAAGAAACAAATAAAGTATAAAATATTTTTATTGTGTAACAAAGTAAACAAATTTAGAAAAATTGTATGTGCATGTGCGGTATGTATGTGAGGCATAACTTAAGGTGGTGTTAACATGTACAGATGGAATTTATGAATTTTTATTTATTAGTGAATCAGGTAACCAATATATTGGTAAATCATATAAAAATTGTTTTATTGTGATATCTTCCTTGTATTTTCAGTTATAGGCTATTAAATTTAACATGGTCTTCATTTTTTCATAAAACTTCAACTGATGACCAACCTTCCCTAACACTTGTGTTCATAAAGTTGGTGTGGTTATAAAAAAATCCATGAAAAAACCAGATATAGATTATAAACACAAAAATGAAATTCCATTTGCAGTAGCAGAAGTTATAAAACATGTATTCTGTGACTTGTTCAATCCAAACCTTCTCTCTAAATACCTCCATGGTAAAACTCAACACACGAATAAATTGCTAAATGATATTTTCAGAAATAGGTATCCCAAAAGTGATTTTGTTGGAGTTGACAGTGTAACTATTGCAGTGGCAGATGCAATTTCTATATATAATGATAGACTAATCACAGTTTTCAATGTACTCCAAGACATGAGAGTTCATCTGGGGGATTGGTGTTTAAACAATATAAGGATTTTGGAAATGGAAATGATTAAAACTAGTGATGTGAAGTACAATAAAACAATAAGAAGAAAGAGAAAATAAGGTAAAAGGATGACAAAACAGGATGTGGAGAAAGAAAATAGTACAGCAAATTCTTTATACTCATTTTCCAGCTAATTACATTTTTACTTTCTCTACACGTACTATATATAGTGTATATAGAAGGTATTGTAATGCACCCAAAAATTTGATACTGAGATTTCATAACAAATACATGTTTTGGGTCTGCCTGAAAACAAAACAAGTATTTTTAGGAAAAGGTTTGTGTGCATGTGACAGCATATCTTAAAACGAAAAGACATGGATACCAAACTTGGTATTTAAGTTTAGTATCTTCCAAAGATGTGACATGAAGAGTTTCAAGAAAATTCCCCCACCCTCAACTACCCTTTAGATGGAAAACATTTTGAACATTTTGACTTTCTCAAAAATGACTAATAATTTTGATTAAAGTATCTTATATTTAGGATATTTGCATGACAAATAAAATGTATATCTTCAATTTTCCAGGAATATCCGCTGAAGACCTCTTTATTCTGGATGATTTTTATTGAGTTTTGCACAACTGGTAAACCGTAAGATATAGACAAACTTATTACATGAAAGATGTTGATCTCAATAAAGCACACAATTTAAGTTATATACATTTTTTTCGTGGAGTTGGATATTTTCGAGATATTCCTTGATATTGATATAAGTTTTAAAATACTTAAACTTTTTTCATATGGGAACTTGTCAATTCCTGGCCATGCAAAGAAACAGATTGCAATCCCATAGCAACCACATTTTAAAACATTTTACTATCGGTTTAGCCTAGTGAATTATCTTATTTCCCTTCTACTTACAAGGAACTAAATAAAAAGACCTTTTCTGCTAATGCTTTCGCATGAAATAGAAGAATAAGCTTATTAACAATAATTTGTTACGGAGATGTAGAGAAAGTCATGTGAATGGAACACATCAGATTTTTCTATATAAAATTAGCAGTCGAACCACTCTGCCACAGCACCACCCTTGGAAGATACTGAACTTAAATATCAAGTTTGATATTTAACAGACTTTTCGTTTATGAGCCACATGCGCATGTGCACGCACACACACACACAATCGCCCTCCATCATATACCCAAGGTTGCAGTTTCAAATCTGGCAGAGGACAATGTAGTTTTTCTGACGTAAAAAAAACTTAGGCATGGTTGGTCCCATGTCATAGATTTATGGCATATAAAAGAACCTCAAACCTTATAAACAGGCCTCTGAGCAAAATTAAGCAGTCTTTCACACCCAGTAAAGGGATGCTGAGAATTAGTTAAGGACCATCCACGATAAATAAAACTCCAATTCCATTTCACATACACTCACACACACCCATGCAGATATTTTTCTAAAAATTATTTTTTAGGATTTAGGGGATCCCAAACATGTAGTTCCAGTGAAATCGCGGAATAGAATTTATGGGTGCATTACAATATCTTCTCTATAAATCATGTACATAGTACATGTAGAGAAAGTAAAAATAGTTAACACAAGACAACTTAATAAAACCTTTCTGCTACAACAAACTTTTTTACAGTAAATGAATACATGGCATTTGAACTGTAAATAATGAGTATTGTAAATTTTGTATAATTATTGCATAATTCTTGTATAATTGTTCTCTTCACGAAACCCATATCATGAAACATGATCTAAATGATGAATAAACATTACACTATGGAACACAGTTTTTGTACCCGAAACAAAATAGGCTAATTCTTATGCAAAAATGACTCGCTGATTCCAAAAATGCCTCTTAAAATGCTGTATCATGTAACTTTTTTTTTTATTCTTATTCTTTTATAAAAACTTACAGAAATGTGGTATGATACTAACTCATTAACAGAATTTAAGTTAATATCCATTTTATCATTAAATAATATTTTTATACCTGTAAAGAAAATGCATATCATTCAAAATAACTAGAAATGTTTTCCACCATGTAAGATTTATCAGTAAATTGTTTTCTATAATGGAAAAGATTCCTATCTTGAGCATAAATTTCACACCAACCCTCCTTTATCAGGCTCCTCTCCATTTCTTTCATTACACTAAGTAAATAAACATATACAGTATTTTGAGTACTCCACTAGGTGGTCTGTTTTTCATCTGTACTGTTTTGAATTAGATTCTTCTTTAATTTCATATTTAGCTATAAAAGTGTAATGTAGTTAATTCACGGTATTAGAGAAAGATTACAGATTTGGACAACAGCAGGCACAGGAAATATACTAAAGATCAACTTTTGTTATGTGTGTGGACAGTTTACCCCTAAATTACATTTAACAAAAAATAACAAGTATTACTAAAAAAGCATATTCATTACATTTATTTGACAAGTCGATTAATTACACTAAACTACACTTACTTGGGATTTTTGTCGAACATGTTTCAAAGGACTAATTCCGGACATCGACTAATTCCTTGTGGTGAAGCTGGTGTTGTTGTGAGTGTTGTCTCCTCTGGTGGTGGTTCAATGAACTTGCTAAACACATCCTTCTGTGGGATGTCAACATTGAAAACCCTATTTCTATTTTTTTACAATGAAGATGTGTTCCCATGTGGCCAGCTCTTGTTTTCCTGCTATGTGCTTTAGAAGTTTTGGTTCTGAATTTATATTGTGGTGCTTTGTCCAAAAGTGGGTGGCAACTGCTGATTTTTCCAATTGTTTTTAATTTATATTTCTGAACCTCCAAAGAACACCTTGAAATATAAATAAAAAACAATTGGAAAAATCAGCAGCTGCCACCCACTTTTGGACAAAACAGCACAGTATAAATTCAGAACCAAAACTTCTAAAACACATAGCAGGAAAACAAGAGCTGGCCACATGGGAACACATCTTCATTGTAAAAAATAGAAATAGGGATTTCAATTTCGACATCCCATAGAAGAATGTGTTTAGCAAGTTCATTGAACCACCACCAGAGGAGACCACTCACAACAATGCCAGCTTCACCGCAAGAAATTAGTCGATGTCCGATTGAAAATGAAGGAAACTAGTCCTTTGAAACAGGTTCCTGCAAAAATCCAAGTAAGTGTTGTTTAGTGTAATTAATCGGCTCCTTGTCAAATAAATGAATATAACAACACTGTTTACGAACTTCCACAAAAAGAAAAGTAGAATATTCATTACACTTTGATTGTGCTCTAGGTGATCATATATTTGCTGCATACCGTGTAAAAAGCTGGTCTTAATCAATGACTACATGGTAAATGCAAATCTTTGCCGTTTGCAGTGCCTATGGTCTGGGGAGAACAATCTAACCATTTAAACGACTTATTTTTGTAATACAAAGATTACAGGTGTTTCTAGAAAAAATAAGTCTAGTATCAAATATCCTAGTGTTCCAACAGCAATAAAACCAGTTCCTCATAGTGAAGATCTTTCGGTGTCTGATCCTCCAAAAGCATGGGTTGAAGAACATGATGGATCAACTTCAAACCATGATGTACATGCCAGTGAACCCTCAACATCCCAAGACCTTACATATCAAAGTGAACAAGGTGAAGAAAGACATTTCTGAAGAAGAACTAAGCGATCTTATTCGTAATTTGAAACTAGCTAAGTATGATAGGAATTATCAAAGCTTTGGTTATGATCTTAACCTTAGACTCTAGTGCAATAAAACGTACACATTAATGCTTTTTAGTTCCATAAATATGTTACAATATTTTATTCCAAAGTATTGTAGTATCAATTGTACATTCTCAACCATTTTAGAACATGCTTGGCAAAACTATGAAATTTTGCTACAAATATTTGTGTTAAGTAAAATTACTGGATCTATTATCACTTGTGATATATACCATTTTGACACATTTCGTAACATAGGCAACAGATAGTATTAATATTATGCCCATCCTTGGTATTACACTATTTATTGCCTATTGTGTTTCTATTTTACATTGTGCTTGTATCTCTTGTAAGATGTTCTTGTTTCGCTTACTTGCAGATAGGTTGGATCTCTGGGACCTGAGTCAGAATTTCCAATGAATCCTGGAGGGTAATGTACTGTAATGGTGCAGATCGCTGATATCATTATGTTCACAGGCATTACTAAACATTTGCCTTTAAAGCATTTTTGCTTCTTTTATTTTTAATATTTGCTTGTTGTCCAAAACAGCTTTCAATTTGCAATCTGCCACAAAGCGATAAATTCCTTCACCTAGAATTTTCTTAGGGCTGCATTTTATAACTTTACATACTCCTTTATATTCAGTGTCACTGGAATTTTCTAAATTGCTGTAATTCTTATGGCATGTTAAACTGGTCTAGTGTTTATGAGTATTACTGACTGTTCATAGTTTGCCTAAATAGTTAGAATCTTCAGAGTTTATTCTTAATTGTTTTATTGTTGAGGTCCTTTCATGAAATAGTTATGTTCTTCATAGTTTATTATAAATTGTTACTATATTTAAGTTCTATTAAAATTCGATCCTTCAAATGGAGGGAAATTTATTCTGTGTGTCTAAATTTTGTAAGAATTAGTGAAATTGCTAATGTGATGGGGTATCGCTTATCAAACAGAATCAAGGTTTTGGCAGTAGGCTAGTTTTGTGAGACGTGAATGAATTGTTGGCATGGTTTGCCTTATGCTATAATGTTGAGTTAGAAGTTCTGCTTAACTTTGTTTACTCTTGGAAATATTGTATTACATTTTTATATATATATATATATATATATATATATATATATATATATATATATATATATATATATATATATATATTATATATTGATTTATTTGTGCCATCCAATTTGTTTTATGTTCTATACCCAGTGTAAATATGATGTGCCTGTAACATATATATGGGTGGGGGTAGCAATACATTACCTTGTGTTGGATAGGTTGCACCCTCACTTAGAAAAGACAATTAGTTTAAAATGGTTCCTCTATGTAAAGTGACAGTAAGATGGTGGTATTGTGTAATTAAAGCTGGGAAAATGCTGCTTAGTAATCATTGCTGCTTTTAAATCATAAGTAACAATAATAATTAAATAATATATGTGACCTACAGTTAAAAATAAATGTTTCTTCTTTTTCAATGTTTAGGACTAACCTTTTCAAAGCCATGTGCTGATTGACGTCTAAATGAGCTGGATCACCATGGCTTGACCTAGAAGAGTCATCACTGTGTTCCAACAAATCCTGAAGTGCACCTTTGAGACGATCTCTTGCTTGAGATACATCAGGAATCCCTGAAACAATAAGAAAACAACTTTATACTTAAAACATTTAAGTATTCAAAACTTGCAAATATGCATAGAAGCTTGTGACAGTGATGTGATTAAATAAAAAATAAAAGAATTTGAATCGGTTTTCTGTAACACAAACATCACTTATTTTTACTTACTGGGGACTGGTTTCGGGTAACAGTTGTTCCCATTTTCAACCCTTAATTCCGACTAAATTTTTCTTCGTTGGCGACGATGGGGGTGGTGGTGTATTACTTGTGGAGGCCTCTGTTGCTGGATCTATGAACTTCCAGAGGTTGCTGTAAGGTGGCAAATCGAAATTCATGATATGGCTCTTTTTCTTCATGATGTAGATCTTCTCCCAGACATCTAATTCTGTGGGTTTATAAGCTGGTTTTAATAATTTTATATTTGGTGTGATTTCGTGTCCTGATGTCCAAAAATGATAGGCAACTGCTGATTTTTCTATTTGTTTGTATTTTAGGTTTCTCATGTGTTCCTTTAATCTGGTCTCCAAACTTCTCTTTGTCCTTCCGATATGCACCAGATTACAGTCTGAGCATTTAATTTCATAAATTCCCAGTTTTTTGCCTGTAGGGATAGGATCTTTTAAATTTCTGCACAGCAGTTTCTGTATGCTGTAGTTGGTTTTTGGAGCTAAGGTGATGTTATATTTCCTGAATATTTTCTGAAGTTTGTTGTGTGCCCAAGGATGATAGGTGAATTTTCTGAATTGAGGTTGGTCACTGGGGTTCTGTAAGGTGGTTGTATGTAATATGCGATTTCGTTTTTTGTATTTATGTATTCACTTATCTACTGCGCTTTTTTGGAAACCGTTGTTGGTAGCTGTTTGGAGCATCTGTTGGTATTCTTTTTGGTATTCATTCTTCTCCATGGGAATGTGTACTAGTCTATATGTTAAACTGTTCAGGACTGCATATTTGTGTGTTGTAGGGTTGTAGCTATCAAACTTTATGTGGCTATCTGTATTGGTGGATTTTCTATATATTCCAAATGTCAGGCTATGTTCTTTTGTTCTTATTATTCTAATGTCCACCATTTCTAGCCGACCTATACATGAGTAATTTTGAAATACACATTACTGACTCATTTCCACATATATACAAAAAATGGTATAGGTATGTAGATGACATCATTGCCATAGTTCCAGAAAAACTTGTAAATGATGCACTCAAACTTCTTAACTTGCAAAACAATGCCATTCAGTTCACTATTGAGACCGAACAGGAAGGAGCCCTGCCATTCCTAGACATTAGAATAATAAGAACAAAAGAACATAGCCTGACATTTGGAATATATAGAAAATCCACCAATACAGATAGCCACATAAAGTTTGATAGCTACAACCCTACAACACACAAATATGCAGTCCTGAACAGTTTAACATATAGACTAGTACACATTCCCCTGGAGAAGAATGAATACCAAAAAGAATACCAACAGATACTCCAAACAGCTACCAACAACGGTTTCCAAAAAAGCGCAGTAGATAAGCGAATACATAAATACAAAAAACGAAATCGCATATTACATACAACCACCTTACAGAACCCCAGTGACCAACCTCAATTCAGAAAATTCACCTATCATCCTTGGGCACACAACAAACTTCAGAAAATATTCAGGAAATATAACATCACCTTAGCTCCAAAAAACAACTACAAGATCCTAACCCTACAGGCAAAAAACCGGGAATTTATGAAATTAAATGCCCAGACTGTAATCTGGTGCATATCGGAAGGACAAAGAGAAGTTTGGAGACCAGATTAAAGGAACACATGAGAAACCTAAAATACAAACAAATAGAAAAATCAGCAGTTGCCTATCATTTTTGGACATCAGGACACGAAATCACACCAAATATAAAACTATTAAAACCAGCTTATAAACCCACAGAATCAGATGTCTGGGAGAAGATCTACATCATGAAGAAAAAGAGCCATATCATGAATTTCGATTTGCCACCTTACAGCAACCTCTGGAAGTTCATAGATCCAGCAACAGATGCCTCCACAAGTAATACACCACCACCCCCATCGTCGCCAACGAAGAAAGATTTAGTCAGAATTAAGGGTTGAAAATGGGAACAACTGTTACCCGAAACCGGTCCCCAGTAAGTAAAAATAAGTGATGTTTGTGTTACAAAAACCGACTCAAATTCTTTTATTTTTTATTTAAGTATTCATTTAATGTGAATGTACATAAAATGGAATTAATAACTCAGATTTAACACTCCTCAAGGTATGCAATGTTTAATGTATACTTAAATTTGTGCACATTTCATTTCAAAAGACCTGCACATGAATTAAAGTTACATCTTCTTAATAAAACACAAAATGCAATAAGTAGACAGTGAATATTATTCCTCTGTGTATTTATAGTTATTTATTATAAATTTCTATGTATTTATGAGATGTGATTTTTTCAATGTACTTAACTGCTGATGCACTCTAACCAAGCTCTCTTAAAAAATAGAGTATTTGAGAAATATGTACATGCTTGTACTACAATTTACAAGCTTTCATTTTAATGATTTACTCCGGCTTGATTTTTGCCTGCAGCCAACAGGCTTGCTCTATGCATGCAGTGGGTAAACACATGGCAGCAGGGATTGCGTCAATTCCTTGCTTAGCTCATCATGCATCAGTTTGTAATGTTGGCAACAGAAAGCAACCCAATATGCAAGCCAATGACATCCTATGTTTGCCTGCTTAAGATCTACAGAAAGTAGATGGAATAACTGTCGTTTTTGGCAAAGTTCTGCATTTAGAAAATGAATTTCAGCATCATGTGAGTATGACAGTTACCAAGGAGAAGAATGCTTCTTTCAAATTGTGTTTGATCCTAATTAATTGCCAAGATACTTGTTCATATTCACTGCTATAAATGTGAAAGTTTTTAATTACAAATTAATTCTCAAACTGTTGTTGATACAATGCGCTTACAATGGTACTAAGCAAGTTAAGGAGCTTGTTGTTTTATTATGTTAATTCTATAATTGTTGTCACTGTTTAGGAAGTATATATGTTACAAATACCAATTACCACCAAACCTACGAAAATAGGTATGTATATGCTCATATTCGAAATATAAATACTAAGGCAAAAAAGCAATTGATCTCCCATCATGAACCTACAAAAGATATATTAACCAATAAAAGGTGGGTTACATATTTCAAATGTTGCACGTTGCCATAGCACTGAGGAATTATCTGTTCTTGCTTCTGCACAGTACACAGTAGGCAATTTGCAGTAGCAGCAAGCAAATTTGCCCCCTTTATTTTATTCAAAGGTCAACCAATTAGTGACCCCTATTCTTAGGCTATCTGGTATAAAGGAATCCCTCAAAACAAGTGGACTAGGGAGGAGTTGATCTTAGATTTCAAAAACATTATCATCATTATAATTATATTTATGAACTATATCTCCAGTTCCATTATTATTTAAATGTAGTAATTTCAATTTTAATACAGAGAACCAGATTCATGTGTGAAAAATTACTCTTTAAAGCTTTCTTCTGTATGTTTTGTATTATTATTTGAAGTTTTTTTTGGGGCTTAATATCCTTTATCCTGGTTGGTCATAATAGACAATAAATGAAATCAGAGAAATGTCCATTAAAAGTTATTTGACATTTGTCTTCTCAGGATAAGGGAAAACCCTGGAAAATCTTTATCCGGGTAACTCACTCTAAGCGAGATTTAAACTCGCAACCTGTTGAATGCAAGGCAGACACATTACCCCCACACTACATAGCTGGATATTATTTATTATGCATATGAGGAATTACATGTAAATGCACTCCACTAGCCTCGACACTTTCCAGGACACACTGGTGGAGACCGTATGTTAGTGGGCTATGTTTTATCATGCTCATTCTTTCTTTTATGCTCTCATCTCACAATATGCTGGAATGCACAGAAGAAAACTTATTTAGTAAATGGTTGTTTGTTTGCTTCTCTTTCTTCAACCTTTTCTTAACTTCATGCTAATTTTTAAATGTAAACAAAACTAAATTTATATTTTACTGTATGTTCTTGGCAAGCTTTTAACTTTTTATTTAAACACAATATTTACTGTACTAAGCTAGTAATATCTGAGACAGAAGATCAGAATACACTTCCCAGAATAGCTGTTACATTGAAGACATTAAAGTTAATGAATTTAAAGGTGTCACATAACCTAAATTTGCCTTAGCATTTCAAATGAGATAATGAAAAGAAACAAATCATTAAATACTATATGCTTACAATGTTTAAATGCATAACTTTTTTTCATTATTGAGGCTCTGTCACCATAATCTAAATAAGCTTGTACTACTTCAACATACTAAATAGCATTTAAGAATAGTTCACAATTTTATCACTAGGAGTCACTTAAGAAGAGAAGATATTTTTTGATTGGCTGTTATGTCTTAAACAATGTGGTAAAATTGAAATAAATTATTTTTAGAAAATAATAATAATAATAATAATAATAATAATAATAATAATAATAATATCCTGTAAAATTTTATATATAATTGTTTGCAATTTGAAATGTATAATATGTCTGCACATAATTTCATCAGTAAAAAATGACCCTTAAAAGGTAGGAAAGGGTCTCATTCCCCACAAAGCATATTATACAGAATCACATTGAATTCTTACACATTACAATGTATATTATCTCCTATATATTATTTCACTAAGGATTGTTGCTGGATTGAAAAGAAATATAAGCAAAACAATTAACAGAATAAAGTTTGCAGTAGTGGTGATGGTTTACTCACAATAAAAATGTTTACAATTCTTGATTTTGTGATGATACCTATATTATAAATGATACAATAAAAAAAAGATGTCATTTGAATAAATAAATGTGATTATACAGACAACTTGAAAATTTATTTCTACGCATTGACAGATTCTGGATAGTAAAAATACAAAATTCATTACTGTAGACACAATAAAAAGTTGTGAAATAATAAGACAATAAGCACAGACTGTAAGAAATGTGCTTTATGCAGCCGAGTGAGGAGACCAAACAGCCCATAGGAAACCGCACTTAAGTAAAATCAACAAAAGGAAGTGAGTTGGATATGTGAGAGAACATAAATATGATGGATTTGATTTCTGGAAGAAGGTTGTTTTACTGATGAGAGTAAATTTGAGTTATTTTAGACAGTTGGGCAAATAACAGCTTTATGCAGCCGAGTGAGGAGACCAAACAGCCCATAGGAAACCACACTTAAGTAAAATCAACAAAAGGAAGTGAGTTAGATATGAGAGAGAACATAAATATGATGGATTTGATTTCTGGAAGAAGGTTGTTTTACTGATGAGAGTAAATTTGAGTTATTTTAGACAGTTGGGCAAATAACAGCATGGAGAAAAAATAATCAAGAACTTGAAGAGAAAGTATTACAGCTTCAGTTAAACATGGAAGAAGTTCAGTACTTGTATGGGGATGCATGAGTGCAAATGGTGCAGGGGATTTATGTTGTATTGATGTAATTATGGACCACAATACTTATATCAACATCATAAAATACATCTATCCAGACCTGTGAATAATGTGAGTCTTTCTGGGGATTATATCTCCATACAAGACTATGATCCCAAATATACAGCTGTAGATGCAAGGTTGTGGTTGTTGTATAGTGCAGTTTGGATGCAGACACCATCACAATCCCCGACATTAATCCAATAGAGAATTTGTTGAATGTACATAAGGAATCATAAAAACATAAGGAATCATCAGATATCCAATAGAAATGATCTAAGGATCCCTCTAACAGAGGAATGGGGAAAAATTACAGAACAAACAACAGAATATTTGGTGAAATTGATGCAGAGGTTCTAAAGCCCACTAAGCACTAAAGAGTATGAAACAATGTTCAGAGTTTTATTTTATGTATTGCAGACAAAACTCATTTTGCATCCTAAATTGCCTATCTTTATTTTTAAATTTTTAAGTATGTTTCTGTAAAAAGAAATCTATGCTTATTTAAGGTATTCTGTTTTTCACTGATTAAAATACAAGCCATTGCCCTGATGCAGGTCATTCTGGTAATTTATCACTATTTTTACTCCTTTAATCACAAACTTAAATATTAAGATGAATAATTTTTGAAGTCATTGTAGTTTGCTGCATAATTTTACTCCGTGTTAATTAATACACTGAATGTTAATTACTACCAAAAGTTAAGTTGTTACCAATGTTTCACACGTGATCTGGAATGCAATAGAGTAAGAAATAGCAGACAAGCACCTTTTTATGCAAGCACAGAATCTGACAATCATTTCCACAGTGACAATGATGGTGCTGAGCAGTTAATATGGGGTGTGGTGACACCTCATGGCTACACAGGTCCCGCAGCGCCGTGGCGTGCTCTCTATAAGGTGGTTCAAGAGCTCTGCAGGCAGCAGTTTCCATTCCTCACGGAGAGCATGTCCAAGGTTTGGAAGTGTCCTCGGTGGGGGCTGGCAGGCTGCAACTCATCTTCCTAATGCATCCCAGACATGCTCTATAGGGTTCATATCTGGGGACATCCCTGGCCAGTCCATGCATTGGATATCTTCCCTCCCAAGATAGTCGTCCACCAGGTGGGCTCTATGCTGTCATGCATTATCGTCCATTAAGTGGGCCAACTGCACCTCTAAAAAGTCACACATGTAGTTCCAGTACCTCTTCTCTGTACCTCTCGGCATTCACAGTACCACTGTCGAAGAAGTGCAGATTTATATGTCCATTGAACATTATGCTTGCCTGCACAAGTATGCCACCACCAAATGAGCATGTTTCCAGGATGTTGATAGGTTTCATATTCTCTCCAGATTATTGTGTGACAAGAATCTTTGTTCAAACTGAATCTGGACTCATTAGTAAACAGCATGTTCCTCCATTCATTTACGGATCAATGTTGAAGTTGCTGACTCCATTGTAAACAGGACTGTATGTGTATTCGAGTGAGTGGGGCACATACTGCTGGACGTCTGGCATAAAGGCTGACTGCCCTGAGCCTCTGGTATACAGTTTGCCTCGAAACTCAAACGTCTGAGGCTGCAAGCTCAGAAGACAGATGTCTTGCGGATATCCTCCGATGTCATCATGCTGTTATGGTCAAATATCGGTCCTGTTGCAGCATTGTAACCTGTGGGCAACCATGTACAGGTATCCGACATGCACCTCCTGTTTCTTGGAACTGTTGCCAAAACCTGGAAATTACACTTTGTGGCACATTCATGGCCCGAGAGGCTGTAGTTTGTGTCTGACCTGCCTCTAGATATTCGATGATTCTACCCTTCAAAACGGAGTCCAGTTGACATCTTTAAACACTTTGCAAAGCAACTACTCTCTGTTCACAATGGGAGAACAATAACAAATGAGCCACGCACTGGGTCTGATTTGCTGCTCTGGTTTTGTTGACCTTAGAAGCATGAACCTGCTTACCTATCCGAGACCATCAGAAAGGGGAGGTACACATTGTGATAACGTTTAATGGCACTCGCTCACAGTTTTCCCTTTCAGTTCTCTGTTTTCCGAATTATGCTTAACTTTTGGACACTAGTGTAGATCTTAATTCTTTCCCAGTTTTTGTGTTGAGAGATGAATATGATTTGTTGCTCTTGTACAGTAAGTAAATATTTATATAAAGTATTTAGATTCCAGAGTTTCTAAGGAATATAAGCATGGAAAAAGTAGAATATATAATTTCCCAAAAAGTTGTCTATGTACTTGGGAGTGCATAGAAGCTCTTTAAGTATATATCTTATGATTTTTTGTAATTTAAATATTATTTTGTATTTGTAAATTACTGGAAGAATCCCAGAATGGTATGGCACAACTGAGATTAACTGTACATAGGCATGGTAGATTATTTTTTTTTTTTTTTTTTTTTTTTTCTGGGAGGGTAACTGAGGTTAAACATCTAAAGGCATATGCCATTTTATTTCATTTTGTGGATAAGCATTGAATATGGTCCTTCCTAGTCAGTAGTGCATGAATTATTACTCCCAAGAACTCTATAGCATTATTGTCCACTTAACTATGACTTTTACGATGCAATTAATGATGTTTTGTAAGAAGTTTTATTAGGATTTAGGAGTAATTTGTTACCATTTAGCCCATCTTTTAGTATACTTATCGTAGAGCAAACCTGCTTATTTAATCGTCTTAAGCTGTTTTTGAGAAGAAGGTAGATTTGTACACTCTGCAAGTAGCACCATGTGACTTAGGTTGAAAGCCTTACTAAGTTCATTAGAATAATAGAAAGAATAAGGGCCTCATGACCAATCTTTTTAGTGATTTATAGCAGATAACTTGTCCTATATGTGATATTATTTGTTTTAACTTATTCCTTTCCATTAATAGTAATGAATTAGAAGTGACACACTTTAAGTAGTTAATAGTAATGCACTATGAGTCGTTTTACACAAGATTTCATCAAAATTGTTACTTACACAACAGAACTGGTATCATAGGATCTGTCCTACATCATCAGCTGCATATGATCCTTTGGTTGACAAACTTCAGCAGTGAAATTTTCTTTTAGCAGGAGATTAAAGTTCATAAGTCTGGTTTTGAATTTTTCCATACATATATTTTTCCCCAGGTACCTGACGGTTTTTTGTGCATGTTTTAGAAGGTGAATGTCATGTTCAATTTCATGTTGTTCATGCCAGAAGTGAGCTGAAACCGTCGCTTTTTCAGTGTGCTTATTTGTTACATTTGTTTAGAATGCTCTGAGCTTCAGAACATCTGATTGCGCTACGCAGCTTATCAAGAAATTCTTTGAGAGAAAGTTTTCATCATATTACTATAACTATTGATATATCCAACATAGACCAAAAAATAGTACCAATTGTGGTGAGGTTTTCTCATACTCAAGAGAGATTACAGACAAAATTGTTGCATTTTGCTGAATTACAAGATGAAACATCTGAGCTGTTGAGAGAATACATATTGAGTGTTTGAAAAAGCATAATCTAGATACAAATTGGTTTGTTTTACCGCTGATAATACAAACACTAATTTTGGAGGGGTAAGAAGAAGGGGTGAAAACAATGTATTTAGAAAACTAGAAAGTAGATTGTTAGGCTCAGGCTGTTCAGACCACATAGTACATAACTCAGTACCTGTGATGGTCTTCCACTTGACATCAAGGTTATTGTCATAAAAGTTTATAAGTACTTTCACAAATACACAGTAAGAACTATACAACTGAACCAATTCAGTGACTTTGTAGAAAGATACTATCTCACAGCAGTACTAGGCTTACTACTAGCTAATGATAAAATTCTTGGAATGTTTTCTGCTTTGAGATCTTATTTCTCTCTTCAATGAGCTGAAAAAAAAATTCATGACATTAAGGAGAAGGAATTTGTTAATGTGATTGAGAAGTTTTATCATTGCAGTATTCAGTACTTAAAGAGAAAAAAGTTTTGACTAAGCCAGTTCATTTTTGTGGATAGATTTAGATTCCCATGATGAAATAGGGTTGTCAGATTTAGAAAAAAGTTGGAAACAGTATTATATATCACTCTCCACCCATGATTATCTGTTTTATGAGCATACATTGGTGAATCAAATTATAAAACAGAAAAAAGCAGAATAGAATTCAGATTCAAAGTATTCATCAATGACATTGGAAGAAAAATGGCAAGATGTGTTTGCTGTGCTCACTATAATAAATACATCTGCCAGGAACATGTTAAACTTAAACTTAATTGAATACTGTATGTGTTTACTTGCAACGTTTGCTCCTGTTGAAAGAAAGGGTTTTTTCTCTTGAGAGTATATTTGGACACCTTCAAGGAGCAGACTTGTGGTTCCCACAGCTACAGAGTTACTCAACACAAGCTCTCTTGTAGTAAATTTTATGAGTTGATAATGTCTATCAAAAGTGTTATTTCAACAGAAAAGTACTCAAGATGTGTGTTATTGAATGGTTTATGAACTTCATAAATTTTAAGCTCAATTGCATCATTTTACAGGTTATACGTATGCATTAAAATGTCCTCTCCTTGTGTTACTCAGTTATGTGCTCATCATGGATAATTGCTTGTCTGCTCTCAAACTTAAGTTTAGGGGACTTCTTTATTTTGCATTTTATGAGATATGTATAAACTAGAAACAGTTTTTTATGATAAGAGAAACTGAACAATAAGTCTTACTGCTATAAAGTACTTAATCAATTATTCCTGGTAAATTTAAAAATGGTAAACAGTGGTATCCTGCGGCTAGTGGTATCCTGAGTTTGGAGCAAAGAACAAAAGCACTTGTTCTGGGTTTGATCTTCCAAACAAAATTGTAAGCCTCCATGTAGTACATAACTCTACATCCACTCCATGCTAATCGAGATAAAATTAGTAGAAATTATCCTATTACTTGCTTCCTTGTAAGTAGAAGGGAAATAAGAAAGTACCATAGGTTAAAGTGATAGTCAAATCTTTTAAAAGCTATGCTGCTTTGTGACCGAAATTCCTTAGTTTGCATTGCAAGAGTTGAAAAATTCCCATATGAGACAAGTTTACCAGTTATACAAAATCAGCAAAAGTCATCTTGAAAATCTGGGAACAGCCTCTTCAGATACGCTAAAATAATACTAAATTAATAAAAAATAAAATGAGGGTCGGTTGATTAAGTCCCGGGCCTCACACAAATATGGCGCCACTAGGCCAGTTAGATGGTAGTATCGTACAGTTTAACTCTAGACTAGCTTGTATCCATAGTTATAGGTCAATAACTTGTTTGGTTTTCCAATGACAGCATTTTAAATAACACAACTTTAGAGTTTTCACGAAAATGGAGGATTTGGAAAAACCAGCAGTGTTTAAATACTTCCATTTGAAAGGCTTAATGCCTAAAGAAATCAAGGAAGAAATGGACAGTACATTGAAAGACTCTGCCCCTTCATATTCAATGATTAAAATGTGGGTTGCAAAAATGGGATGTATGAGCACTAGTGATGAGTCTTGCTTTGGAGTGACAACTCCAGAAATCATTAAAAAATTCTGTAGATTAAAGTTGTTTGAGATAGCAGAGGCTGTAAACATATCAAAAGAATGTGCAGGCAATATTTGGCCTTTCACAAGGTCTGTGCAAGATGGGTCCCACGTTTGTTGACATCTGATCAAAAGTTGCAAAGAAAAATTGTTTCTGTTAAGAATATGGAGCTCTACCAAAAAAATCCCAGACGGCTTATTACCATGGATGAAACTTGGATATATCACTGCACTCCAAAAGTAAATCATAGTCAAAACAGTGGATTGCACCAGGTGAACCAACTCCAAAAAAGGCAAAGTTAATTTTGTCAGCTAACAAGGTTATGGCGAGTGCTTTCTGGGATGCACAGAGAATATTTTTAATGATTACTCGGAAAAGGGTAAAAGAATCACTGGTGACTACTACGCAATCTTATTGCAACATTTGAGTGAGGAGGTGGAAAGAAAAAGATCTCATTTGGGAATAAAAAAAAATCTTCTTTTATCACGACAATGCTCTGGCCCATCATTCAGTCATTGCAATGGGAAAAATCTGATGTGTTCCATTCTATATCTCTGTAACAAATTATTGTTAATAAGCTTATCTTTTATTTATTTCATGCTAATCGATAAAATTAGCAGAAATAGTCTTATTTCTTGCTTTATTGTAAGTAGAAGCGAAATAAGGGAGTACCATAAGTTAAAGTGAAAGCCAAAAGCTGGTTGCTATGTGACTGATGTTCCTTTGTTTGTATGGACAGGAGTTGACAAATTCCTGTATGAGAAAAGTATGTTTTTCAAAGCTGAAACCAAGAAAAAGGAATATCTCAAAAACGATCAACTCCACGAAAAAAATGTATATAACATAAATTGTGTGTTTTAACGTGTTCTACATTTTTTGTGTGTTAAGTTTTTATCCATCTCTTACGGTTTAGTAGTTATGCAAAATTCATCCAGAATAAAGTAGTCTTCAGAGGCTATTCCCAGAAAATTCAAGATATACATTTTATTTGTCAGGAAATATCTTTAATATAAGAAATTTTAATCAAAATCGTTAGAGCCATTTTTGAGAAAATCAAAATTTTCGAAAAAAGTTCCATGTAAAGGGTAGTTGAGGGTGGGGGGGATTTTTCTCAAAATCTTCGTGTCGCATCCCTGGAAGATACTAAACTTAAATACCAAGTTTGGTATTTTACCGACTTTTCGTTTATGAGTTATCGCGTTCACAGACACACACACACACACACACACACACACACACGGACCTTTTTGTGAAAATGCTTTTTTTTGGATATTGGGGACCCTAAAACATATATTTCCGGTGAAATCTCGGTATCAAATTTTTGGGTGGAGTGCAATACATTCTCTATACACTATGTACATAGTGCGTATAGAGAAAGTAAAAACGTGTGAATTAAAGTTTGAGTTGCTTGAACATCCACTCTATTTGCCAGATCTAGCACCCAGTGACTACCACCTATTCCCAAACCTCAAAAAATGTCTTGGAGAACAAAGATTTCACAGCAACGAGGTTTCATTGATGCTGTAAACAGCTATTTCAAGGGCCTTGATAAATCGCACTACAGAGATGGTTTAGTTAAATTAGAACACTGATATGATAAATGTATTAGCCTTTCCGGTGATGATGTTGAGAAATTAAGAAAAAAAAGTTGTTTAAATGCTGTTTTCATTGAGAGGCCCAGGACTTTCAGCCGACCCTATTACTAAAATTAGTGCCAGAGTATTACGCTAGTTAAGATATGATACTAAATGTTAAAAAGACAACTTGGATAAATTTTGAATTTGAAAAAGAACTCAAGAATTATTAACAAAATAGAAATTGAGAAATTATTCCAGAAACAAATTAATGCAACATTCTAGGATTGCCATACATAATATGCATCGCTAAAAAGTAAATAAATAGATGGAGTTCTATGATTACAATGAACAATAACTTGTGCTGAGCTATGAATTGAAACAGTATATTTCACTCTTTAGTACAAAGAAATACTCATTAGAGAGAAACACAAAGAAAACAACTTTACATGAACTGGATGAAAGTATTTGGATTTTAATACTTGATCACTAGACCTTGTGATCAGTTGTGCTTTATATGTCTTTTTTTCTCACTGGTTCGTCTAGCTCATTACAAATATGTTAATCAGATTCAGGTTTGGAGATTGCAATAACAAATGCAGAACACGTGGTGCATGGTACAAAAGCCATAGTCAAGATACTTCTGCAGTGTGATTGGGTCATTTATCTTGCTGGAAATATAAGCTTCTCTGCAACCTAATTTATGAGCACTGTTTTACTTTATCTAGCTTGGTATGTACTAGTGATAGAGAAGTATTCTATTCCACCCAAAAATTTGATATCAAGATTTCACCAGAAATATATGTTTTGGGGTCCCCTGAGTCCAAAAAAAGCATTTTTTTTAGAAAAAGGTTTGTGTGGGGGTCTGTATGGACAAGATAACTCAAAAATAACTTAATTACCAAACTTGCTATTTAAGTTTAGTATTTTCCAAGGATGCAACACAAAGATTTTTAAGAAACTCCCTCCACCACAAACTACTCTTTACATGGAAAAGTTTGTGATTTTCACAAAAATAGCTCTAACAATTTGATTAAAATCTTGTATATTAAAGATATTTACATTGCAAATAAAAAGTATATCTTGATTTTTCTGAAAGGAGCCTCTGAAGACCTCTTTATTCTGGATGAATTTTACTTAACTGCTAAACCGTAAGAGATGTACAGATTTTGTATAAGAGATGTACAAAAATTTACTGTAGATCTTGTCAAAACACACAATATGTCCTTCACATTTTTGTCTTGGAGCTAACCATTTCTGAGATATTTCTTTAAATTGTAAAGTACATAAACTTTTTTTGGACAGGAAGTGTCCGTTTTTCTTTTGTTCTACTCCTGGCCAACCAAAGAAGCAATTTGCAATGACAATCGCATAATGACAGCTTTTAAAACATATGACTATCACTTTAGCCTAATTATAATGAACTAAGTAATAAAATATGTTAATGTTTATCTCGATTAGCATGGTGTTGAAGGTAGAATTATCTTTTGTAAGGAGTAGCTAGAGAATGGTATGTGAGTGTAACACATCAGGTTTTTTAAGTATAAGCATACTTATTCATGGTGCTATCTATAAAACAAGATCCCATATGCTTGCAGATGTCATGCACCCCCACACCATTGCATTGCCTCCACCATGTTTTACTGTACACACCATATTCTTTGGATCCCATTCAGTATTTGGTTTTTTCCAGACTAAGATTCCACTATTACTGTGATAAATATTAAATTTACTTTTATCAGACTACCAAATAACATTTCAGAATTCTACACTTTGCAACACATATGTTTTGGCAAATTCTTTCCTCTTTTTCCGATTCACTTTACACACACATGACTTTTTCCTTGGCACCCTTGCATGGTAACCTGCACATTCAGCCTTCGGTAATTGTATGTGAATGAATTTCTTTACCAATTTATTCCTTCAGCTGCTGCAATTCTTGGAGTTTTGTTCACCATATTAACCATAGCTCTCTGTCTCTACTATTCAGCTTCGGTGGTCTTCCAGTTCTGGATAAATTGACAAGCATGTACTTGATTTTTGTAATGCTAAACATGATACAGTGACTTCTATTTACCAACATTTCTACCTCTGCATTGATTTTCCCATCTGTGTGCAAATGTCATTCCTCAACAGTGGTTTTCTTTCCTTTGCGACCCATGTTTGCTTTTGGTAGGAAGCAATGGGGTTTGAACACTGATGATCCCTTGACTGTATGCAGGACACAGCACTAAACTTGTTTATCATGCGCTTTCTTTCTGGATAGCATATTTATGAATACTTCTGTCCAATGGGCCAAGAGCAAATAAATACTGGGCAGTTTATTACAATGACCCAATTATAAGCATCCATTACAAAATAAATAAAAAAAAGTACAGATAAACAGTATTCATGTAGATCAGTTTTTAAAAAAATAAGCAGTTTTCTGCATGTATATGAAAGCATAAAAAAGATTGTATCAAACAAACAGGAGCAAAAACATAACAATGTATATAAGTATTGCTTAAGAAACAATAATGAATGTTGACTGCCTCTGTTGTCAAGTGATCAGCTCTTTAACCTGGAGGTCCCGGGTTCCATTCCCGGCTGGGGCAGTGAATTTTTCTTTAACTAGAATTTATTCCTATCCCCACAGAGTTTGAAGTATGTATGCGTTTGTTTATAGAAAAAGAAAGTGATTCAAAATCTGCACTTGTTTCTTAAGTTAAAAACCCCTGATGTGACCATAGATGTTACAGGGGGTTGTATAAATTGAAGAAACAGCAATAATAATAATAATAATAATAATAATAATAATAATACATCGATCCGTCAAGTGAGCACCGAATGCAGCAGTTACGTGGCATGCATTTCATTCCAATGGTGTCCTCTCACGCTAAAAACGCTTCCTTGTCTGACATAAGCGGAAGCGCGTGTGAGAAATTTCCTTGTGATTGTCATAGTAATAGTTCAAGTAGAACTTCTTGCAATACTGAGCCGATAGCGCAAAAGTATGGCCACCCCACACACACACGGACATTTTTAAAAAGGCTTTTTTTGCATTCAAGGGGTTTCAAAACATATATTTCCGGTGAAAACTCGGTATCGAATTTTTGGGTGCAATACAATACCTTCTCTATACACTATGTACCTATATAGTACGTGTAGAGAAAGTAAAAAGGACCTCAGCCCAAGGTGCCTTAATAAAAGCGTTCAAAGAAAGTTATCTATTTAATGCACAATTTATAATTTAGAAATATATTGTGCATTTTCAGACAAGTGAGTGTGTGTGTGCTTGCGCGCGCGCGCGCTTTATATGTTGTAAGCCAAAAATAACATTTGAATAAATAACAGTAACTTGAATGGGTTTAATTATTTTTTTCAAACAATCCGTGTCCAGGACAGGAGTTGCATAGGTAGAGTCAGAGTGAAAAATTCAATGCCATAGCCGGGATTTGAACCACTATATATCGGTATGTTGTCATGGCAGCTCAGTAGCTGAGCAACCGCTAGAGACCGGGAGATCCGTGGTTTAAATCCTGGCTATGGCATTGAATTTTTCAGTCTGCCTCTACTTATCCAACTACCTTAACGTTCTGTAAACAGCTCGTTGTCTTTTTTGTTTTTATCGAGGTTTCGTAACTGACAGACCTTAAGAGATTAAACAAAATTGTGGCTCATTAACATATTTCACATGAAAAGAGGTTTTTAGGCACTATTTCTGGTAATTCGCAGTTTTGTTTGCTCCCGCACAAATTGCCAGGATTGTAGAGCGGTCCAAAGTAGTTTGGGATAGGGAGCCTGTAGGCTACGAGTACTAAACTCTTCACTAAGCATAACATGTATTAAGGTTAGCACGCCACTGATCAAACCGCAATGGATCGTGACGTGAACATCTGGATTTCGCAGAGCACAGTTATGGTGATATTATTTTGCACTGTGGTTAGCGTGTGGGCATCGGGTTAAGATGTCGTGGAAGTTGACAGTTCAAGCCTCCAAAAATGTATTTATTTTGTTTAATTTTTTTTTTATTTTATAATTATCCATTCACATTTTGCTGCGTTACTCAATATGATTTATTCGTACTGATAAATAAAATAAATGTAATGTATTGAGATGGTAATTCTTGACGTCACTGCTCTATAATGATTATTGCCTTAATGTCAAAGGTCTAGAAACAATCCCCAATATTTTAATTATTCTAATTACATGCTTTATTTTCCTGTACCTATCTATTTCATAAATTGTAACTTTAGGCATGTCAACGTGTTTCAAGGCAGAGTTGCAAAACTACGCAGTTGGATAAAACAAAAGGCACCCTAGACTGCCTCCGTGGTCTAATGGTCAGCGAAAGTCCCGGGGTCCGGCGGGGAATTTAACTTTAACCAGAATTATTCCCTATCACCCACATAGTCTGGGAGTATGTATGCGAGAGTGAATGTGTGTGCGAGTTTGAAGAAAATAAAACGATGTAATCCCAAAGTAAAGAACCTACAGAAAACGAGTTATTTCTAATGGAAAGCCCTTAGATGTTTAAGGGGCTATATAAATGGAAAAGAAAAAGGACACCATCTTTTGTCTGCAAAAACCATAGGAGCTCTAGGTTTTCTTTATTTCATGTGCGTGCATTAGAGTTACAAGTGCTAACTCGGTAAAAGTCCCTAATACTTACCAAGCAGGGTATTTCCCTTTGTATCGGAGTCGCGTGATCTAAACATAATAAAACCACGTGACAAGGTAACGCCGAGCATAAGTATTGGCGGCAAATATTAACCAATCCGCATTAAAGTTTGCCTCTTGAGCTATCTAAAGAAAACCAATTTCGGAATCAGTACAGTTTACCCTGTCATTCGGACGAGTACTCCGAGTCATTTTGCATATGAATTCGGCGTTTAAATTTTAAATTGTTAACTAGTGTCAAAATGTAACGTGTTATGCTCAAGAGTAAGCTCAAGAGTCTTCATATATTTAAAGTGTTTCTCCGAGTGTAAAAAGTATTAAGAGAAATGTGCAATGTTACTGTTTATCAAGATGAATTCACCAATAGTATTTGATGTTTCGTTGAGGAATAAAACATCAGAGTGTAAAAGGATCCTACTCTTATTAATTCTAAATCCGTAGCTACATTCTTTCCAGTTTCCACGTTGAGAAAGATCAGCGAACCTGAGACAGCGACGCTGGGGCAGCCACTAAACAAGAGGTCCTTGCATCAAGTACAGTATACTCTGTATGCTGTCGGTTTTCACTCGACTGACACGTCAAAGAAGGCATACAGAAAGTGTCTTTCCCCCATCCGCCGTAAATCAAAGCTAATTAAATAATATGAATGTGGGCAGACACAACGCGACAGTACGATTAGCACGTAGGTGCAACGGAGAACGTTTCAATAACAAGTGCACTGAACACTTGTAGGGTACACTTCTCCGTACCCCTCGAAGGAGTTTGTAAAATACAACGTATCACTTACTAACCTGTTGTGTACATTATAATTGCAGACACAATTTACATTATCGGAATAATAATTATCCTTGTGTCAAATGAAACATCTGGTGTGTTTCATTCACATGACTTTCTCTACATCTCTGCAACAAATTATTGCTACAAAGGCTTATTCTTCTATTTACTACATGCTAATCGAGAAAAAAATAGCAGAAATTATCTATTACTTGCTTTCTTGAGTCGGTCAAATATTTTAAAAGCTGGTTGCAATGTGATTGAAGTTCCTTTGTGTGGCAAGGAATTGACAAATTCCCGTATGAGAAAAGCAAAAGTATTTTAAAACTGAAATCATAACAAGGATTACCTCAAAAACGGTCACCTTCACGAAAAAATGTTATATTACATAAATTGTGTGTTTTAACGAGGTGCACATTTTCTACTATGTAAGTTTTTGTCTATCTCTTAGAAAACTCCGCAAAATCCAGCCAGAACAAAGATGTCTTCAGAGGCTATTACCAGAAAATGCAAGCTATACATTTTATTTCTCATGTAAATGCCTATAATATACGACATTTTAAGCAAACTCGTTTGTCATTTGTGAAAAAAAAAATTCGAAAGTTTTTCCATGTAAAGGGTAGTTTGGAGTTGGGGAATTTTCCTGAAAATCTTCGTGTCGTATCCTTGGAAGATACTGAACTTAGCAAGTTTGGTATTTAAAGGACTTTTCGTTTTTGAGCTATGCTGCCGCCCCTCCCTCCACACATATAGAAACACACAGACATTGTTCTAAAAATATTATAATAAAATAAATAGTTGAATTAAGTAGGAAACAAATTAATTGTAATCAGTTTTAAGGGTTAATAGTTACTATTTTATTAGGTATCTATTTCACTGCTTTACAATTATTTGAATATATTGAAGTTTTTTTTTTGGGGGGGGGAGAATTCAAGGAGTCTCAAAACATGCATTTCCGGCGAAATCTCGGTATCGAATTTTGGATGCAATACAATACCTTCTGTATACACTATGTATATAGTACGTGCAGAGAAAGTAAAAAAATGAACTATCTCTGTAGTATAACACGTACTTACATAAATAAATTAAGAACCATGCACTAGTCAGGAAAGTGAATTCCATCTTTTCATCTCTGCATGAAAGGCACTTCGAGAAATAATACAAAACACAAGAGGTCACCAGTAAAATTTTTCGATGTGACGATCTGCACACCCTCTCTTTCAGAGTAAGGCATTAGGCAAGATTTTCAGAAGGTCAATCTCGCCGAACCACAGTAGCTCAGGTGGTTAAAACGGCCTAATACCTACAAACTTAGTACTGATTTTCAGATCTCGGCAATAGCCCAGAAAAAAAAAAAAAAACCCTAATTGCTTTATTGAATTAGTCTGCAAAGGTGTCTTGACAGTTACTGCATTTAATATTGAATGCTACGTAGATATCATTCAGTCTTCTGAAAGTAATTTATACTGGAAGCTTTAGATATCTTTTTAGCTTCAGAAATGTGAACTACGCGTATATTGCTGCTACTCTTTGAAAAAACTGGAAACTTCAGAGAGCGGTGCAATCTTTGTATCATGGGATTCGATGACCAGTGCTATACCGACTCACTCAGTCTTTTGGCGGAAAGTTCTATTTAACTACGTATGATCTTAAATTAACGAGCTGGTATACACCCTCAAAGAACTGACAATTTCGCCAAAGTTACAAGTCCAATAATTTTAAATATCGTATTGATTGTACATCAATACTACATTCCTTCGGCCACTGGCATACAAATGAGGCATTCTGAATGAAAATAGGAAATGATAGAAGTGCGATCCAGAAAAAATAATGGAGTAACTTCGAAATTTGGCAAAAGGAACAATAGGCCCCCTATCTCAAACTGTTTATCTAGGACCTCTCTACAATGTTGCCAATTTGTGCGGTCTAATTCTGTGTGTATATATATATATATATATATATATATATATATATATATATATATATATACATATACACAACCTGAGATCGTACATTAATTTTTTTTTTTTTAATAACTGACTTTCAAACTTCTGGACGCCGAGGTTTTATCTACAACAGCTTCGTAGCAGAATTTTCATGATTAAGGAGAACTAGATAAAAAGCTTCATATGAAGAATTTGGAGGTATTATAGGTATTCCAAAACTAATAAGTACCTACTTGAATTTTTATTAAAAATTGACTGAGAGCCCTGAGAGTAATTTTGTGATGCGAGATTAGAATGATGTGATGTCATTGCAGTGTTTTTGCTATCGACATTCATGCCAGAAAAATATTTCAGCAACTGCAGACGAATGTTTACATGCGAACTATGAGTCGCAAGAGAGTGGGTTAGCTACTAGATAAACCTGGACATCCTATTATTGTTACATGTTAATGTGTGTGCATGTTCCACTCACATGACTTCCTCTAATTGTTCCGCAAACAAACCTTTTATTGAAAAGATTAATCTTTTAGCTACATCATGCCAATCAAGATAAACATAAGCAGAACTGGACTTATTACCAGCTTTCTTGTAAGTAGAAAGGGAATAAGAAAATGCACAAGCTAAAGGGATGGCTAAGTCCTTTAAAAACCAGTCGCTATGTGAAACAATTGAAATTCCATTCTCTTTTCTTGTCCGGAGTAAACAAACGAGAAACGAGAAGAAAGATGTCTTCCCGTTCGAGAAAAGTTTTAAATGCCTTAAAATTTATACCACTAATCCGGAATATCTCGAAAACGGTTAACTATATATATAATAAAAAAAATGGTATATGACATTGTGTGCTTTAATGAGATCTACATTTTTTTGCGTAATAAACTTTTGTCTTTCTTATGGTTTGCCAGTTACGCAAAATTCATTCAGAATGAGGAGGTCTTCAGAGGCTATTCCCAGAATTTCACTTGCTATAAACATATCTTAAACTCAAAGCATTTTAATCAAAATCGTTAGAAACATTTTTGAGAAAATCAAAGATACTCAAATACCAGTTTAGCATTTAACCGACTTATCGTTTTTTAACTACACACACACACACACACAGACCTTTTTCTATTTTTTTTAGAGTCCCAAAACATGCAATTCCGGTGAAATCTCGGTATCGAATGTTTGGGCGCATAAAACGCATAGAAAATCTAAAACTCTGGAAATTTCATATAACTTTAATTATGAGATATGCTAAAAAAGAAATGAGGGGGAGGAAAAAGAAAAAAAATAAATTAAAGGAAGAGGCTATAAGTGTGAATGTTCTTTCCAGTGTTTGAACATTATGAGGAAGGCTATCTACCAAGCCAAACCGGAACTTGCCGAGATGAGCTGTAGTTACATAAGGTCCTACCTGGGGGTCAGACCACAGTTGTAAACAGACACCAACATGAAAATCGTGAGTTCAAGTCACCAAGCAATGGAAATTCCATTTTCATGATATTTACAGGTATTTTATAATAAATAACACAGTAATATAAAAGGATTCCTCTTCAAGGTTGCTTTATAATAAACAGTTCCTACTTTATTACACATATCACCAATGTATAGTCACTTCATAGAATATGATGCAACGTTATGGAGTTACGTAAAAACAAATAGTTTTTTTCCCCTTTTGTAATTCCATATAGTCTGATGACATTGAAGTCTCGATTTCGGAATTTTGGGTGAAAATACTTTAACACAATTTGGTTTTTAGTCCCATATATTATTCTAAGCAAAGCCTGGGATTTATTTTTCACGATGTAGGCACAGAAGGTATTGGATATCAATACGTCACCAGAAATTCGTATTTTGAGGACGCTGAAAAAGGAATTTTAGATGAAGGTGTATTTGTTGTACTGCACTGTACATAGCATAGATAACTCAAATTGAAATGTCCGTAAAATAGCAAATTTGGTACAAGCCATTCTTTACATGGCAACATTTGGGGTTTATATTTTCTTGAAAAATGGTTCGAATTTCCGAGACATTCTATGTTTCTGATTTAAATTTCTAAATACTTTATTAGACCAGTTCTTAAAATATTTCACTAACATTTTAGCTTAGTGTATTCCTTTATTTCTGTTGTACTTACAAGAAAATATAACCATTTTTTGCTAATTTTATCTCGATTAGCATCAAATAGATAATAGAAGAAAACTATTTTTAACAATAATTTGTTGCGGAATAGATGGACATTCTACTTGTAGACATGAATGTAACCAGATTTCTTTTTCTAAATACCCCATTTTAATTGAGATAAACTTTCAAGAAATATATCTTCAATACAAATTTCGTTGCAAGTACAAGGGGTTGCAGGAGGTTGAAGGAATAGTCAAATGTTTAGAGTTGCTGTAGGTATACTAAACAGATATTGATAATTATTCTTACACTGAAAAGCATGTTCTTTCCGATAAACAGTTAATGTAAATTCCTAAATGGTTATTATTTACAAAGTCTGTGTATTAGACTTCGAACAAGACGAAGTTATAAAATAACTTGCTTGCGAACATGGCTCGAGTGTTTCCGTTGCGAGTGACATAAGGTAGAAAATAATATTTGTTTGTCGTTGGGAGTGCCATAGGGTCTAAATAGGTAATTATTGTTACTCCAAGATGCACGAAGCGATAGCACAAAAACTGCGAATATTTCATTCTGAAAATATAAATAGGTCACGATTTAGCAAATGAAAACAGAAGACACAGCAACGTAAGCAATACATATATCCAAAGCATTTACTAATACTTAAAGTTTGACTGTATTTCCTCCGTATGCTGTAATCAAGCTCCTTACCAGGTTAGGCTAAACCTATATTAATATCATCTAGGGACAAACTTGTTACGTCGATAGATATATCTTTCTCACGAACATGAGAGTATAAATATCTTCTAATTGCTAAACAGTTAAAAAGTATTTACAATGCCTTTGAATAACTATGTATTGGAGTTATAAAAGAAATAGAGAAGAATGGATGTAAAATAATGCCCCATTCACAATGAGATGTAAGCGCAAGACTTTACAGCCATTGTTATTCAATGTAAGCATTTACTTAAGACACTTAAGAGTTTGCAAACTGCAAACTTTATCCTTGCGTTGCTTACACAGAAAATAATTCTGCTTTCCTGCCTCTATGCGTAAATCTGCGACACGGGACCAACGGCTTTAATACCTTTCCGAAGTAAACCATGCTAGGGATTTTTACGCCCGAAAAAAATGCATTGCTCTCGGCCGGTTTGAACCCTGGACCTTGGGTACAAGAGGCTAGCATGGTAACCACGGAGGGCAACACATCAACTTTATCTGTTCTGTTATCTTGCAATATTTTTGCATAAACAATTACTGTAAAGTCACCTCGCGCCCACGAAATGCCCAGGCCATGCTACGCCATTGTCACGTGACCGGATTCATGCTTGTTGAGTACTCAGCACTGAAGGCATGTGCGATGTCTTATTCTAAATGTGGGAGATTTTGGACATAAATGGCCTAATTTGTAATGTTCAGTGACACCACCTTAATTATCATTTTTCAATGTGTGTAATATATCATTTTTTTGTTCCTCAGTGTACAGATTCAATTATTTTGAGTGTATTTTCCGTGTATGAATTTGTCGGTTCATAACGGCCAGTTGTATTGTTTCTGGTAGCTTACTTGGTAATTACATGAAATATTAGTGAAGTATTTACCGCGGTTGGTGTTATAAATTTGTCTTTAAAGTTTAAAATTGGTGTTAATAACAACTGTTCATTCATAATGAAACCTAATCCAACCTCAACACGAGTGTGGTGCTAAGGCATGTAGAAGTAATAATATTTTATTTTCTTCACTTATAGGTGACACTACAGTCTGGCAGGAAATTATTTAAATATTACTAATATAAAGAAGTCATTTAACTTTCTTCATTGGTGTCTCATAATTCTGAATGTTCTAGCTATTTACTAGTATTTTTAATTTATCTACATCATACGCAGTACAAGCGTAGAGAAGGGCTGCATTCACCCAAAGATTAGATGCCAAGATTTCACTGGAAATTCACATTTTGGGGTCCCCTGAATATAAAAATAACCTTTTTTGAAAAAGGCCCATGTGTCTGAACAGATCAGCTCGAAAACGAAAAGCTGGTCAATTACCAAACTCGATAATTAAATTAAACATCTTCCATGGATGCGACACGAATATTTTCAAGAAAATCACCCCACCCAAACTATCCTTCACATGGAAATTGTTCGAAAATGGCTCAAACGATTTTAATTAAAGTATATTAAAGTATTTACATGACAAGTATAATGTATATCTTGAATTTCCTGGTAATATCCCAGAATTCCTCTTCATTCTAAATTATTTTCATATAACTGGTACATAAGAGATAAAAATTCAATTACCGAGCTTTCACCGCAAGTGCATGTTTTCAGGACCTCTAACTGCATTAACATATTTTAGAAAACGGTTCGTGTGTGCGTGAACAGCACAACTCAAAAAATAAACCGGTTAAGTACCAAATTAGTCGCTGAAGCCCTTTTCATTCTGTATAACTTTTGCATAACTGATAAACCGTAAGAGGTATACAAAATCTTACTACACAAAACTGTATATCTCGTTAATAGACACAGATTGTTATTGTTATTATTATTATTATTACTACTATAAGTAGAGGTATGTGTGAGATATTCTTTATTATTTGTGTAAATGTTTCATTGCTTAAACTTTTCTCAAACGGGAGGATGTCATTTGTACTTCTATTTTTACTTTCTCCATACGCACTATGTACATAGTGTATAGAGAAAGTATTGCACTCCACCAAAAATTCGATACCGAGATTTCACCGGAAATATATGTTTTAGGGTCCCCAAAATCCAAAAAAAGCATGTTCACAAAAAGGTCCGTGTGTGTGTGTCCGTGTCTGTGAACACGATAACTCAAAAACGATAAGTCGGTAAAATACCAACTTTGATATTTAAGTTTAGTATCTTCCAGGGATGCGACACGAAGATTTTGAGAAAAATCCCCCCACCCCCAACTACCCTTTACATGGAATTTTTTTCGAAAATTTTGATTTTCTCAAAAATGGCTGTAACGATTTTGATTAAAATTTCGGATATTAAACATATTTACCTGACAAATGAAATGTATATCTTGAATTTCTGGGAATAGCTTCTGAAGAGTAGTTTATTCTGGATGAATTTTACTAAATTTTGAATAACTGCTAAACCGTAAGAAATGGACAAAAACTTACTACACAAAAAATGTAGAGCACATTAAAACACACAATTTATGTTATATACATTTTTTTCGTGGAGTTCGTCGTTTTTGTGACATTCTTTATTTTTGGTTTCTGCTATGAGAAACGTATACTTTTCTCATACTGGAACTTGTCAACTCCTATCCATATAAACAAAGGAACTTCATTGACATATCAACCAGCTTTTGACTATCACTTTAACCTACGGTTGTCCGTTATTTCGCTTCTACTTACAAGGATGCGAGTAATAAGACTATTTCTGCTATTTTTTTTCTGATTAGCATAAAGTAAATAGAAGTATAAGCTTTTGAAGAATTATTTGTTGCAGGGATATGGAGAAAGTCATGTGAATGGTACACTTCAGATTTTTACATCTAGACATGCAAAAGGAACCAAATTTCAATAGCATCAGAAAGCCACCCGCTTTTAAAATATCTGACTACCGCTTTGGCCTAGTGTGTTTTCTTATTTATTTGATACAAGGAACTAAGTAATAAAACTATTTCTGCTAATGTTTACCTTGATTATCACGAATACGCTTCTGTGAGAATAGTGTGTTGCAGAATAGGCAGAGAAGGCTATGAGTAAATGACCTAAAATATCAGACTGTTTTCAGATAGTTTCACACTACAGTAAATTAAAATATCGTTAATATTATTGCTTTGGCTACACATAATAAAGCTTAATGTGAATCGAAATGATAATAACAATAGAAGAAAGGTTGAACGCACTTTTAAATCGATAGCAATAATGTTTGTCATTACACATATCCGGACCTGTCTTACGTGGGCCTCGCGCGAGCGTCAGTTGTTAGTATGTGAACGACTGAGTGAACCTTCTTTTACGTTATTGTTTGACGTTATTCTGTTTGAAACTTGTGGAGCGCTTGGAAGATATCCGCATGTACGCAATTTACAGATCTAGAAACCCGTGCCAACTTTTTGCTTCAACTGCATTGTAAATGTGCTCTCCTGCTTACGCTTATGCTGCGTTTCGTCTGCGTCGGCATCTCATTGTGAATGTGACTTAAGACAAATGGGGCGGACATTTCATTTTATATATGAAAATTGTCGTGATTCAGCAACTAAGGCACAGTAGAACAAAGGAGAATCGAATCTTTAACGCTACGATACGCACGCAATGCCTATGCCAACATATTTTAAAAACTTGCATTTTAGAAACTTGCTTTATTTCCTTTGTATTTTGAGTATTCAACGTCATTAACAGGGTGTGCTAAATAAATGCACAAATAGAGAACATTGCTAATAGTGAGACTGATATTTTATAGTTAACAACTGAGATTATTTTACTCAATGGTCACAGCTACGTGACCTTTCTAAAGCAGTAACTTGGGGTGGCCTGGGAATGGTAAAGCTTCATATTCACCAGCTTCACCTCTATTCCATTGTATATGTTAAGAGTTTCTGCATTGGGTGAAAACCATGTGGCCTTTATGCTATTAAATACCAAGGGAAGTTACATTGTGTAACAGAGTTGGCCGCACAAATTGGCAGGACTGTAGAGGGGTAGGTACAAGATAAACTTTTTGAGATTGAGAACTATAGACTATGGGTTCTAAATTCTTTGCTACAGCATAGTCAAGCTTAGCACGCCACTGATCAAACCGCAGTGGACCGTGACGTAAACTTCTGGATTTCGGAGAGCCTGAACATAGTAACATTATTTAGCGCTATGGTAGACGTATGAGCATCGTGTCAAGATATTGAGGGACTTGGAAGGCTCAGCTTCCATGGTTACCTTTATTTTTATGTTGTCTCCTCTATTTTATAATGAGCCGTTCATATTTTGTTGCGTTACGCTATATGATTTATTCGTCCTGACAAATAAAGTACAGGAAATATACGATTAGCATGCAGGTGCAACGGAGAACGTTTCAATAACGTTTGCATTGAACACCTGCAATGGTACACTTCTCCAAACTCCTATTAGCTTCTAAAATATGTACAGTGAATCATAAATTGATGTGTTATACCTATACTTACACATTATTGTAGGCACAGTTCACAATTTAAAACAATATTATCATTGAGCCATATGAACTTCAAATGAAAAAATCTTATGTGTTCCACTCACATGACTTTCTCTACATCTTTGAAATAAATTGTTAGAAAGCGTATTCTTCTATTTACTTCATGATAATCGAGATAAACATTAAGCATTTATTACTTGCTTCCTTGTAAGTAGAAGCGAAATAATAGAGTACCATAGGTTAAAGTGATGGTCAAAAGCTGGTTGCAATGTCACTGAAGTTCCTTTGTTTGCATGGACAGCAGTTGACAAATTCCTGTATGAGGAAAGTTTTCATTTTTCAAAGCAGAAACCAAAAACAAGGAATGTCTCAAAAACGAACTCCACGAAAAAACTGTATATAACAAATTGTGTGTTTTAACGTGCTCTACATTTCTTGTGTAGTAAGTTTCTGACCATCTCCCATGGTTTAGCAGTTATTCAAAATTCCGTAAAATTCAACTACTCTTCAGAGGCTATTCCCAGAAAATTCAAGATATACATTTTATTTGTCAGCTAAATGTCTTTAATATATGATATTTTAATCAAAATCGTCAGAGCAATTTTTGAGAAAATCGAAATTTTCGAAACAAGTTCCGTGTAAAGGGTAGTTTGGGGTGGGGGGATTTTTCTCAAAACCTTCGTGTCGCATCCCTGGAAGATACTAAACTTAAATACCAAGTTTGGTATTTTACCGACTTTTCGTTTTTGAGTTATCGTGTTCACAGACACACACGGACATAAACACACACACACACACACACACACACACGGACCTTTTTCTGAAAATACTTTTTTTTGGATGCAGGGGACCCTAAAACATATATTTCCGGTGAAATCTCGGTATCGAATTTTTTGGTGGAGTGCAATACCTTCTCTATACACTATGTACAGAGTACGTGTAGAGAAAAGTAAAAATGAACTACCACCTGTGGAGTAAAACAAGTGCATATATAAAAAAAATCCGATGTGTTCCATTCACATGGGTTTCTCTACATCACTGCAACCAATTATTGTTGAAAAGCTTATGCCTCCATTTACTTCATGCTAATCGAGAAAAGATTAGCAGAAACAGTGTTATTATTTGCTTGCTTGTAAGTAGAAGCGAAATAAGGGAGTACCTTATGTTAAAGTGATAATCAAAAGCTGGTTGCTATGTGACTGAAGCTCCTTTGTTTATATGGACAGGAGTTGACAAAATTCCTGTATGAGAAAAGTATATTTTTTAAAGCTGAAACCATAAACATGGAATATTTCAAAAGTATATAACATAAATTGTGTGTTTTAATGTGCTCTACATTTTTTGTGTAATAAGTTTTTGTCTATCTCTTACGGTTTAGCAGTTATGCAAAATTCCGTAAAAATCATTCAGAGGCTATTCCCGGAAAATTCAAGATATGCACATTATTTGTAAGGTAAATATCTTTAATATACGATATTTTAATCAAAATCGTTAGAACCATTTTTGAAAAAATCAAAATTTTCGAAAAAAGCTCCATGTAAAGGGTAGTTAGGGGTGAGGGGATATTCTTGAAGTCTTCGTGTCGCATACTTGGAAGAAATCAAACTTACATACCAAGTATGGTATTCAACGGTCTTTTCGTTTTTGAGCTATGCTGTCCGCGCGCACGCACACACACACACACACACACACACACACACACACACACACACACACACACACACACACGGACCTTTTTAAGTAGAAGGGAAAGGGAGTAGCATAGGCTTAAGTATTAGTCAAAAGCTAGTTGCTATGTGACTGAAGTTCCTTTGTTTGTATGGACACGAGTTGACAAATTCCTGTAGGAGAAAAGTATAAGTTTTTTTAAAGTTGAAACTAATAATATGAAATATCTCAAAAACGATCCACTGCACGAAAAAAAAATGTTTATAATATAAATTGTGTGTTTTGACGAGCTCTATATTATCTGTTACATAAGTTTTTGTCTATATCTTACGGTTTGCCGTTATGCAAAATTCCGTAAAATTCATCCAGAATAAAGTAGTCTTCAGAGGATATTCCCATAAGATTCAAGATAAACATTTTATTTGTCAGGTAAATATCCTTAATATACGATATTTTAATCAAAATCGTTAGAGCCATTTTTGAGAAAATGAAAAGTTTCGAACATTTTTCCATGTAAAGGGTAATTGTAGTGGTGGGGGATTTTCTTCAGTTGCTTCTCGTGATTGCATGGAGATGGTATTTTAAGGCCAGCATGTAGTACCTAGTTTTTAAAACATTAGACTGTCGTTCGCTTTGTGTGTGTGTGTGTGTGGGGGGGGGGTGTAGTAGCTATTTCTGCAAAGGTTTATCTAGCCTAAAATGAAGGAGATATTTGAACAATAATAAGAATAGTTTATATACCCACTAGTAAATTACAGAGCAAGTCATGTGAATGTAAAGCATCATATTTTATGCGTTTCTGCACCATAACTAAAAAATTCGATACCCTGTTTTACCACAAAACTATATTTTGACTCTCTGAATAATAATAAAAGAAAATATATATGATGCGTTATATTCAAGCAACTATCGCTTATTAGAGGATATACAAACATTTACTTTTCTACTTGATCGTAATGCAGACAGCTACGTTTCATTACAGATACCAAGAGCCGTACGTTTCATACATTTACTTTTCATGTTTCATTTTAACCTTGCATACTGTTTTCGTGAAATTGTGAGAAACAACTGAATATCGAAAGAATTTAAGGTGTTGCATCTATGAATTTTGGAAAACCCACAGTACATAAGATGTCTTATTGAAATGTATACCAGTTGTTATACACAACAATAGTCATATATCACAATTCTAGCTTGCTGGCTATTTAAATAATACTATTTATTGTGTAATTTCTCTGTTCTAATAACACAAAGCTACGTCATGCAGTTTTAAAAATATTGGCACAAAAATTTTACTTTTAAAGTAAATGAGTTTTCAAATATATCTGCCATATTATATTCTTTTTATATAAGTATTAATTAGTGTAGATACATTATTCCTTTGTATACTCTCCAAACCACTTGATTTTTCATTATTATATCATTTATTTCTCAAAATTAGAATGTTATTTCAAAAAGTATATGACAATTTTCTGAGTTTTTGGAACATTTTGAGTATGGAAAAGTGTTGGAAATAAATTTGTGGGGAAAATAAAGTTTAAAGTTGGGTATATTATTAAGCCATATTATTGACATTTCAAATATCAGAAAGTTCACTATAAATAAATGAGTTATTCTATTCTAGAAATAAAGAGTACATTTGTACATTCTTGTGAAGAAAGTAAAGAACGTTCTGTCTGGAAGGGGATGCTTATGAATTCATGTGCCAAGTTAGCTTTCTTTCCCTGTGCAGTCATTGTGTCGTGTCTTCGTTTGCTACGAATTTTACAATCTGAAAACTCAGAGTTAATGCTATAGTTTGAAACTCATCAAAAGGTTTTCATAATTTGGGGGGGGGGGGTCATATTGGTCACATCGGAATGAAATCGGTGAAATAATGCTCAAATAATCTCGGGGTCCACAGAGTCTACATTTACTCCACATTCGTCTTTTTAGCATGAGGGAAAAACCCGATAAAAATAATATTCGAGTAACTCAACCTAAGCAAGGATCGAACTCGCGACCTCTAAAATGTGAGGCAGACACGCTACTCCAACACTATCGAGGCGTGCATAAAAATATATGTTTACTTTCATACTTTGTACATTGTACATAGGTAGTGCATTGCATTCCACCCAAAAAGTCAATACCGAGATTTCATATTGGAAATACACGTTTTAGGATCTCCTACAAAAAGAGCATTTTTAGAAAAATGTCCGTGTGTGTGTATGTGAACATATTACTTAAAAGACGAAAACTCAGTCAAGTAGCAAACTTGATATTTACGATCAGCATCTTCCAAGCAATTCCCGTCTTCCCTTACAACCTTTTACATGAAAATCATTCGAAAATGTTGATTTTCTCAAATGAGGCTCTAACTAGTTTGATCAAAACACAGCAAATCAAAATGCGTAACTCCGAATAGTCTCTGAAGCTCTCTTCTTTTGCATCAGTGGCAAGCTGTACTTACATTTCTTTTAGTTAATAATTTTCGAGATATTCCTGGTTATTGCTTTCAATTTTAAAATACTCAAACGCGAAGTTGTCATTCGTTTCTGTTGTCTTTGCAAAGAAAACTGCATTTCAATCTCATCGCATGCGACAGTTTTCAAAATATTTTACTATCGCTTTAGACTAATGCATTCCCTTATTTTCATTTTGCTTATACGGAATGAGCAATAAAAACATTTCTACTAATGTTTATCTCGATTGGTATGAAGCAGATAGAAGAATAAGTACACAAAGTCATGTGACAGATGATTAAATTAATTCTCTGCACTTTTATGTTCTCTATCCCAGCCAAAAATTGGATACCGAGATTTCAGTGGATATCTATCTGTATTGAATAATAAAAACAATTTTAGAAATAGCTTCTGTACATAATAATCTAATGTGTCTGTGAACATAATAATTATAAAACAAAAAGTTCGCTGAATACCAAACTTGGTAATTTAAGGTTGCGACACACAGATTTCAGATAAATCTCTGACTAAATTACGCTTTGCATGGAAATGTTTTCCTTTTTACTTTCTCTATACGTTCTATGTACATAGTGTATAGTGAAAGTATTGTAATGCACCCAAAAATTCGATACCGAGATTTCACCGGAAATACCTGTTTTGGGACACCCTGAATAAAAAAAATAAAAAAAATAAAATAAAAAAAAAAGGAAAAAGGTCCCTGTGTGTGTGTGTGTGTGTGGACAGCATAGCTCAAAAACGAAAAGACCGCTAAATACCAAACTTGGTATTTAAGTTTGGTATCTTCCAAGGATGCGACACGAAGATTTTCAAGAAAATTCCCCCACTCCCAACTAACCTTTACATGGAACTTTTTTCGAAAAATTTTATTTTCTCAAAAATGGATCTAACGATTTTGATTAAAAAAACGTATATTAAAGATATTTACCTGACAAATAATATGTATATCTTAAATTTTCTGGGAATAGCCTCTGAAGACTACTTTATTCTGGATGAATTTTGCATAACTGCTAAACTGTAAGAAATGGACAAAAACTAACCACACAAAAACTGTAGATCACATTAAAACACACAATTTATGTTATATAATTTTTTTTCGAGGAGTTGGTCGTTTTTTTTTTTTTAGATATTCCTTGTTTTCGGTTTCAGCTTTGAAAAACTTGTACTTTTCTCATACAGGAATTTGTCAACAGGTGTCCATACAAACAAAGGAACTTCAGTCAACTAGTAACCAGCTTTTGACTTCACTTTAACCTATATTACTCCCATATTTTGCTTCTACTTACAAGGAAGCAAGTAATAAGACTATTTCTGCTAATTTTTTCTCGATTAGCATGAAGTAAATAGAAGAATAAGCTTATTAACCATAATTTGTTACACAGAAGTAGAGAAAGTCATGTGAATGGAACACATAAGATTTTTTTATTTTCACGAAAACAACCCTAGCTTGATTTAACCGCCTTACAGTTAAGACATTTTCATCACCAATGACATACATATGACACTTTTTCTGGAAATGGCCTCTAAAATCCCTGAATGTATTTTGGTACAACTAGTAATCTGCAAGCGATAGACAAAATCTTGCTAGGTACATAAAATCCCTTTAGAGCACACATTTTGAAAATACACTTTTTTTGTGGAAATAATTTCAGAGATTTTCCTTTATATTAATTTCAATGTATATATAATTATAATTTTCTCAAATGGAAGGCCAGTTTTAATTTCTCTACTATCTGTGGTAAGCAAATAAAGTATTTTATTCCACTCAAAAACTCGATAGCGAGATTTACCGTCATAACTGAAAAGCGAAAAGTCGGTTAAATTCAGGGTCTTCTAAAGATGTGTCATGAAGATTTTTAAGCATATCCGACTGGCAAATAACCTTTATATAGAAGATTTTCCGAAATGTTCGATTTTCGCAAAAATGACTCGAAGGATTTTGATTAATTCTTAAAGATACTTATATCACAAATAAACTGAATTTTCTTGGAGTACTTCATTAGGAACCTCTTCATAACTCTTAGTATTTTCGATATTCGGTTGTGTCTTGCGAAAAGCATGGAAGTCGGCCAGCCTGATTGTATGTAAATGGAAGGAATCTGCGCCGAAATGCGAATTTTACAATAGTCAGAATATCCAACGGAGAAGTTTAAATAATGATCGTCTCATACATCTAAACTATGGAATCTTTGGTTTTAACAGGCTTCTTTTTAACTTTAATACGGAATATTAAGGGTGGCCTTTATATCCAGTTTTAAATTAATACACTATTGTTATTCCCTTTCAGCAATGCAACTGTTTTTCGAGGGGTGGGGGGACTTAGCTCGATTAAAATGAACTAGGTAAGAAAAACTTTCGTCAGAATAATTTTATATCCACCTATATGCGATAGAGGGCAGGGAAAGTCATATGAATGTGGCACATTATACATGCACATATGGGTCTTCTCACAAAGTGGTACAAATTTCAGAATTTTGTTAAGACTATAGAAACGTTCATGTTGCATATATTACAACTCTTAAATAAATAAAAAAACTGAACATTTTGAATTATTTTGAAGATGTTACTAAATTATCATTTCGGTCACTGTCCTTGATCAAGTGTTTCATAAGCTATCGTATAAATAAACAGAATAAAACATTTTTATGTTTCACGATACTATTATGTATCTATATATTTCAACCACGGCATTTCTTCAAAACACCGCAAAATGTCAAAATATTTTTCTGCAGTAGGACTGTTTTAGGAATTATTACTGTCCTTTAAATTTTAAATCTCGCGCTCATGAATTGCATTTTGCGCCAAAAGCACTAGTATCAGTGCTGGCAACTTCGTAAGCTTTGGTAGTGAGAAGCAATTAGTAGTGATGTTTCTCCACTAGTCGTGTTTTTCGTACAATATTGTGAAAACCCGTAGCGTATTTTAATTGCTCATCATTCCGGTCACACGATTTTCTTAATGTTTCTTACAAATTAAACGTTTTTCCACGGTTAAATATACACCGGAACATAACCTCCGCTCTGTTTCGCGTTCTTTGTTACAATGTAGCAAACAAATGCTATCAACATACTCAAACGTCATTTCGGTCACGTGACCTAAATGTTAACCTGTGACCGAAATGAACAATTTTCCAATCACGTGATTGGATTGATGAATCAAATCGTTCTGTTAAACAACACATGAAATTAATTTAAATTCATAAATATTCCACTTAAAACTAAATGCTATCTAGGATCAGAGATTCAAGACAATGATGCTTAACAGCAGAGATCCAAGATGTCCATTCTTTTTTCTTTCTTTCTTTTAGAGTTGCAAAGTTTTGGAATCAAGAAATATGGTGAAGGTAGTGGTTGCAAAAAATAGAGAGAAAGAGAAAGAATTAGCAAAGTACCGATACCAGAAAGAGTTGGCTGCAGAGCGACAGAGAAGAAGGGCAAAAATGAGTGAAGACTGGGAGAAGAAGAGGCAGAAAGAAAGTATAAAAGAAAGAAGGAAGAGGGACATTGAAATGTAGTAAAAATGATCTCCCAGAGAACAGAGAAGTAAGAGAAAAGCATGGAAAACAGCGAGCAAGAAATACAGGCTAAAGAAGAATACTGTGCAGACCATTAGGTATGTCACAAATTCCCCAACATTCAAATAAAGATGCAAGAATCTTTTCAAAAATAGTATGGAAGACGGTAAATCAATCCTAGACGGTGCAAAGCGTATCGAGTAATAAAGAAGCAGGAAAAAAAATAAAAGAATTGAAAAGAAAACTAGAAAAATATAAGCACAGATTATAGAGAGAGCAGAAAAAAGATATGCCAATATCACTTCGCCTAACGACAAAGTTCAGCGGCTGATTGGAAAACAAAAGGCCGCATGACTTCAGGGATGGAGGACTATGTTAAGCAGAATGGAATAATAAAACAAACAAGAATTTTACAGGACACTATAAAAATTGCTTTACTAAGTTTCTGACAGAAAATCAGTCTATGCAATAGTCATATGCAACTTTTTGCCGACTAAGACCGTTTTGGGTTACACCCCCTAACCTAAAGATAGAGAAACATGCTTATGAATGAAGCATAGTAACTTTGAATTTTTAATTTATGCTCTAAAAGCTAATAATGTTCAACTGATGATATAGTAAATGAAACAGTGTGCTCGAATCGAAGTGAAAGCTGTATGATGAGCAGATGTGATGGCTGTATCCATAATAAAGTTGACTATCAATGTGATGAAGATAGTAAAATAACGTATTCAAAATGGGAATATTAAAGGACAACCAAAGTAAATCTTGCCAAGTAAGCGAATTGATAAAAGTATTTGAAGAAGCACTTACTGACATGAAAAAGCATACATTTTATATGGCTCATTAAGCTCAGATATTTAAACAAAGGAAAAATAACTTGAAAAAACGAGCTTATTTTCCACCTTGACTTCTCAGAAAATTATGTAGCGAAATATTCTGAGGAAATATAGTCAGTACATTTTGGGGCTTCCAAACAGCAAATATCGTTACACACTGGCTTACTGTACTACCAAGCTGAAGAAGAAATTGTTCATTCAACTTCTTTCTGCACAGTTTCTGATGTTTTAGATCATCAAGCTCACGGGATATGGACTCATTTAGAGTCCATTTTACATAAAGCTGCGAAGAACTTTCCTGCCACCAGCAGAACTGACTTCTTTTCATCGCAATACAGAAACAAAAATAATATAGCTATGATGATCGCAGTCATACCTGATATATTTTCCTATGCTAATGAAATTACATGAAACTATTCAGAGGCTGGTCACGGCAAGGCAGCAGTAGATGGTGTTAGAGGTACGCTGAAACGCAGTGCGGATGTCTTGTATCTCACGGCAGGGATGTCTGTAATGCATCTGATTTTGTTAACATTTTCAAGGCATCAAGTTCAATAGATGTCGTATATGCACCAGATGCTAATTTTGAGAAAATGAAGAACACTTTATTGAATTATAACATGACTTATATTCCCGGCATTCTAAAGATTCACCAGATAACATGGGATGGAGCCATATTGAATAAGAAAAGACTTTCTTACTTCACATGCACTCCTAGTGAAGTTTGTGTTCATTTCCATTTCTCCGAAATTTCTCTTGTTGGACCAGGGCAAACAGAACAGTCGTCTGATTCTGACTCCATCCAGTGTCCAAGCAACGACTTCACTTGCAAGATATTTACAGCTCTGAAAACGAAGCAGCAGCAGCAGCAGCAGCAGCAGCAGCAGCTTCAACTGGTGTAATTGAAAAGGAAATTGCCAGTAAGAAAGATGGGAAATTTCGTCATCGTAAATTTTGAAACAAGATTTGATCAGAGATATCTTGTCCAATGCATAAAAGATCCCGAAGATGAAGTTGAATATTTTTTTTTATTTTTTTTTTTTTTTGATGCAGAGTAATAAAGAAAATTCGTTGTATGTTGTTAATGAAACAGATGTTTGTTTCTTTGAAAAAAACAGCCAAATTGTAAGTGTAAATCTGGATTTAAAAATGGAAAATAAGGACAGAAGAAAATATTTCAAAGTAACTAGCGACGTTGAAGGTCTTTTAAATCAACTTTCAGATAAATAAATAATAGGTCATGAGGACTGCATTAACCGGCCGGGGGGCTCGAGGCGCTGACCACGTCTCACCCTCCAATACTGCACCCCATCCATGACGTCTGTAGTGAACCGAGATGGGGGTCGCAGCGGCCGGGCGGTAGGCCAAGGTTCCCCGTGAGCTGTCGTGCCATGGAGTTATTATAAATAAATAATGTTGTTGGCTCAATAATTATTTTTGCTTTGAAGCTATTGAAATATTAGCTTTAAAATGCCTGTAATGTCTCAGTTTGTGTACTATCATTGTATTTTCAGTAAACATGATATAATATGTTTTTAATTTCAAATAATTGATTTTTCCTGAATTTCATTACTTCAATGAAGATGTAAAATTATTGGAACTAGAATAAATTTAAAGCATCTATAAATAAGTACATTATTACTGTTATTGATACAATCCAGTCATTCCGGTCACACTGGCGTCATTTCGGTCACGACTGAAATATATAACAAAACACAGGGATCATTTAAAAAATTAATTACCAAACTGGTTAAGAAATATCTTTAAGTGGTATATTTTCTAATAAATCTAAATTTAGGTCCGATAAACCTAGTCTTTCAAGTATAACAAAAAGTTTAGGGAAGTGAATTGCAATTAAAATAAATTTATTCTTAAACCAGCTCGGTTTTACATTAAAAAACAATAACTGATTTTATAATCGGTGTTTTTATTCTACAGTTTAAACACATTATTATAAGAATCTCATGTTATTTGCATGTTTGTATTGATTGCTAAATTTTTCTTGTGTTTAGAAAAAAATGGTGTAAACCCTTCACCTGGTTAAGAGAGCATAATTCTAAAAAAAATTAAATGTCAGCTCAGCCACTAAGATCGGGTGTACAAAACACTAACAGCATACTTTTGAAGTGAAAATAAAAATAATTTATCAGAGTTTAATTTTGAAAAGTAGGTATTCTGAAATTATACCACTTGGTGAGAACGACCCATATACACACATACTTTCTCTACCACTTACATATGTATTTGATAAAGGGGGTATTGTATTCCACCCCAAAATGAATGCCTAGAATTCACTAGAAATACATATTTTAAGGTCCACTGAATGAATGAGTAAATAAATAATAAAACTTTAACTTTTACATAACTGGTAAACGGTAGGAAAAAAAATAAAGATTGACAAAATCTTACTTACTAAAAAGGTGGTTTTCCTTAGGGCACATAATTTAATGTAAATTCCTTTTTTCTTTATTTTTTTGTGGAGTTGACATTTCCGAGGTATATAGTTGATATTGTTCTTAGTTTTAAAATGTCTCAAATAGTAAGTAGTTATTAGTTTTTATTTTATTATTTTTTATTTCCCTCCCAGTCAAGCAAAGAAAATGGAATTTTGAATATACCACATAGCAACTAGGTCTTAAAAGTTTTGACTAGTGCTTAGTCTTTTTTATTCCCTTAGTCCATTTCATCTTAATGGAAAAATGTAATAAAAGCATTTCTACAAATATTTATCTCGATTAACGCGAAGTAGATAGAATACCTTTTTGTAAGAATAATTTGTTGAAGAATGGGTAGAGCGTCATGTAAATGTAACACATCAACTATTTTATTTTCGTATTCATGCAAAGATAACCAATTCAAAAGTTATCACATAGCTATGATCTTACCTATGCACAATGACATGTGTAAAGCAGTACTGAAAGCTTATTTGTATTTAGTAGAAGCAGAAAAAAGATAAAAGGTTTTATAATAAAAGTATCCCCCCCCCCCGCTTAACATCGTTTAACCTAGTTGGTCATATCGGACGATGAATAAAATTGGTGAGATGATGCTCAAATGATCTCCGAGTCCATTACTCAACATTCGTCTTTACAGGATAAGGAAAACCCCCCAAAAAATATCCGGGTAACTCACCCCAAGCGAGATTAGAACTCGCAACCTGTTGAATGTGAGGCAGACATGCTACCACCACACTACCCAGGGGGCTAATAGTAGTTTGCAGAAAAGTCAGATCAGAAAGTCATGTTACTGACTTTCACATCAGATTTTTATTCCTGTTTAGCAGTTTTAAATACTTTCTGTACTCTATTTTTAATAAAGCTCAGTTTTAGACGATTTTTATAATTTATTAAAAATGTTGAGTAATTTTATAGATAATGTCCAATCATTTTTAGGTACTGAAGATCCGAATGTAAATCATTGGACACTCGCTCTATCATCATAAACATTGTTGATAGGCAACTGGTGCGATTGTCTCAGACAACTGATAATACAGAAACACTTCTTTAGAACAGCATGACGGGATGCAATTAAGTAACTAGTCTGATAGTTTAAATTTGTGCTAGTAAATGATAATGTAACTTGGATAAGCTGTGAGTTAGACGCTTGAAAAGGTGGAGATAAAAGATAAAACCGGTCTATAAGCATGCTTAACTACCGTAGATACATTTCAAACCAGGCAAGTAATTAGGTCTTGTTTTGCAATGTAAAGGTTAATAAGCAAATACATCGGTTAGATCACCAATTTATTTATCTCACTTCGGGAACCTTACTCCTGGAACATAATAAGCTTCACAATGACGCATTATGGAAATGAATACTAGGAAAGAAAGTTTTTTAAACATTGTTGAATTAACTAAGCTGTAGGTTAGCTACTAACGAAATAGAGGACCGCTTATTCGTAAGTCAATACAGTTACAAATGTATACAAATTGTACTCGCATGTACGTACCCCTCGATGCGATTTATGTCTATTGAGGAATGCAAAGAATATCAACACCAGCTACAATTGAAGGAATTGCTCACAACGCGAAATTGATAAATGCAATTAATTTCTGACAAAACGTGCAGTTAAATCTCTATTCACTGATATGCGAACAAACTGGGGCCAAACCACGACAAAATAAAAGATAGAAAAGAGACGTTTCCAAGAATTAAATGTTCTCGTGACCTTGAATGCAATTTATAAAATTGTAAACGAAGTTTATCTATAAGTTCTACACCTATCTTTTGTCAACAAAATAGACCAGCATAAACACATTTTGAAACACATCGTCTTCTAAACGCACGATGACGAAGAAAGAATTTGCAAACAGAACACAAAGCAACACTGATATAAATCATGAGGTATAATTATGGTCATGTGTTGCGATCTGCGCTATGATCTTCCGGAGAATAATGGGGAATATAAGACAAAGATCCCTTCTCCTGGTAAGAACATACCATTTAACTGGGAGTTCACCAAAGGAAAACGGAGCTGAGCTGAGCAAAGTGGAGGTGAATAGCAGGAAAATTACAAAAGAATTGTTGTTGTCGCAAAAAAACAATTAAACAATACGGATGCAGATAGTCACTACGTAGAGGAAATTCAAAACAGATGACATCTACTTCCGGAAAGTAATATATAAAAAAATGAGGAAAAAGGTCTGCAATGAAATGGAAAACATTTTGCTGCCTACTTATCAAAGCATAAGTATATATTTGTTAACTATTTTACTTTTCATTTCGCACTCAACACACTGATTCTTGTTCAATATGTAAGTCAGGATCGATGCCACATTCAGTCAGCGAAGCATATACAGATTTGAAAGGAGCTTAAGATCAGCTTTATAAGCTTCTGAAGGAAGAAAATTCACTGTCTGCTTTAATACGCAGCAGCATCCACCGCTTCCTAAGTGAACATTAATGAACTAAGTTATACACGCCAATAGTTTGGTTGTAGATATAATTTGTCCATAGTGGTCAATCACCCATAAAAAAATATTTATTTTTACACCAATGGAAGCAACCAGGTTGCCTCTACTTTGTAGTACCTTTTAATGAAAAGGGAATGAAGGATTTCAACTACTTGGAATACTCTTTAAATCTTTAGACTTTTGATCTAGGAAGCGCATAAATATGGTATGATGTTCGTGCTAATTGCTTTTTTTTTTTTTTTTTTTTTTTTTTTAGAAAAAGTAGTAAATTCATTTGCATTATCAACTTCTAGCGGATACATTTATATGCCTCCAGGTAATGTATTCGACTGAACTGAAAATGAGTATTAGAGAAAAGAAAATATACTGACTAAATTAAAAAAAAAAAAAATTAAGGACTGGAAAGAAAATCGCTTTTGTAACAGAGATGTTTGCATGTGAGACAAATAGTCCTTGTTTAGGAAGGCAACAGAATACGCAGACTTTCCGAAATCGGTCGTGAATTTGTTACTGCAATAATATGGAAATTGATATTTAATTCCCAAATTACTTCATTTTTATATTTTCTTCAATAATTAACTGAGCTTCGATATTTTTCCAGCAAAACTTTTGGCACTTTAACATAAACATAACAGACTGGTTGAGTGGTCAGCAAGCTGACCTCGCCCGGAGGTCCCGGGTTCGATTCCCGGCTGGTGCGGGGAATTTTTCTTTAACCAGAAGTATTCCCTATCCCACACAGAGTCTGGAAGTATGTATGTGAGAGGGAATGTGCGTGTGTTTGAGGAAAATAAAATAATTTAAACCCAACGTAGAAGCCCCCGATATGACCTTAGATGTAAAAGGGGGCTATATAAATGAAACAAAAAAAAATAAACATAACAAATGAATGATATTAACTAACAAAATACGAATGTTCTTTCAAATATAAGAATCAAAAATATAAGGGCATTATTTAAAATTTAAACTGCAATTCACGCTGCTTTTAAATACTCTCGTCCATATAACGTAGGGGTTATTTTTTAATTAAATATTTACAGATACTTGAGTGGAAATTTTTCAAATGAACAGTCTAAGTGAAGTTATGCCATATTATTCTCAGCTTGAAACAGCTTTATATTCTACACTAGGTGAATCACACGCCCCTAGCTTCAGTTTAAGGAACCAACAAAACAGGTGTACCTGAGGTCTCAATTCCCCTCTGGCTAAAGAGGACATTAATTTATTTAGATGCATGAAGACATTTAACCGTCAGTGCTTAAGTAGTACAAGTCATTCTATAGTCAACAAATTACATCCAACCAGTTTTCAAATTGAGTTTAAGTTTAAATTGTGCCAAACTAGCAAGAACAACCAAAATAAACTGCCTATCTACCATACGGAATCAATAAAACGAAATTGAGACTTGATCAATAAGAAACACCCAAAATGTCAATTGAATATGTGTTATAGTACGCAGAAATTAATATACCTGCTATTTAATTAATTTTCTGCGTAGAAATAGTCATTACTTGCTTCCTTGTAAGTAGAAGGGAAATAAGGGAGTACTATAGGCTAAACTGATAATCAAAAGCGGGTTGCTATGTGACTGAAGTTTCTTTGTTTGTATTGACAGGAGTTGACAAATTCCTGTATGAGAAATGTATAAGTTTTGTAAAGCTGAAACCAAAAATAATGAATAGGTCAAAAGCGATCAAGTCCACGAAAAAAAATGTATACGATATGAATTGTGTGTTTTAATGTGCTCTATATTTTTGTGTGTTACGTATTTGTCCATCTCTTACGATTTAGCTGTTATGCAAAATTCCGTAAAATTCATCCAGAATAAAGTAGTCCTTAGAGGCTATTCCTAGAAAATTAGATATACATTTTAAATGGTAAATATATGTAATATTCGACACTTTAATCAAAATCGTTATAGCCATTTTTGAGAAAATCAAAAATTTCGAAAAAAGTTCTATGTAAAGGGTAGCTGGGGGATTTTCTTGAAAATCTTCGTTCCGCATCCTTGGAAGACCAAACTTGAATACGAAGTTTGGTATTTAACGGTCTTTTCGTTTTTGAGCTATGCTGTCCACAGACACACACGGACCTTTTTGTAAAAAGCTTTTTTTTTTTGATTCAGGGGGATCCAAAACATGTATTTCCGGTGAAATCTCGGTATCGAATTTTTGGGCGGACCTTCTCTACACACTATGTACATAGTACGTGTAGAGAAAGTAAAAATTAATGCTGCCTGCTATCAAAGAAATGCTATGAACCCAAATGTTGATAAAGGCTATTTCCCTGTTCTATGGCGAGGATGCCCCAAATGTACGAATCCATACACAGACAGTCACACAAAGGATTGGGTCTTGCTTCTTGTCGTCCCACCACAATTGAAGGACTTTGGAAAGTCTGTCAGGAGGACTGGGCTATTATCCCCTTTCCTGTTCTTAGATGCAGTCTTCTATAATGGAAATTGCGCTGCAGAGCTATAGTTATAAATCCGCGGCCATCATACTGAACACAATAGGCGGCGGTGAAAGGGTATCTCGTCATAAAACACATAAGTAAAACGTCCGAGTATACGAGGGGTGTTCAATAAGTCATAGAAAATCCAAGAAATTACATTGTAGTATCGAAAACAGTTTGCATTTAGCAAAGATTGTCTCTTACTAGATGACAGTTAAAGTTTCAGCTATATTCATCACTTGGTTTTGTTACCATGGGCGATTGAATCAACAATCTTGTGCATATTTAGAAAGATTGGGGGATGAGTTTCGTGCGATAATTAAACACTTCTATTTAAAAGGCTTAACACCGAAAGAGATAAAAGCCAAGTTGGGTGAAGTTCATAACATATCTGCTCCTGCGTTTGCAACAATTTACAACTGGATAAATGATGTAAAGGTGGCCCTATATCCATAAATGATGAACATTGTTCCGGACGTCCAGTAGAAGTGATTTCCATCGAAACTGTTGACAAAATTCAGAATATGGTTTTGAGTAATTGACGAATCCAAGTTCGCAAAGTAGTAGAGGCCACAAGCATAACACAAAGTACAGTGTTCTCAATTCTGGACCAAAAACTAGCTGTCACAAAGGTCTCGACAAGAATGGTGCCGCGTTTGCTCTCAATGGAGAACAAACGCAATCGTGTGATTATTCAGAAGCTGGTTTGGCTTTTTTTTCGTAGCAACCACGACGAGTTTTTGAGTCGATAACTGTGGTTGAAACATGGATACACTACTACATTCCAGAGACAAAAGTACAACCGAAACAGTGAGGTTTTTTTTTTTTTTTTTTTTTTTTTTTTTTAAGAAGAACCGCTCCGAAGAAGGCAAAAGTATTGAAATCTGCAAACAAGGTGAGGACCTCCGTTTTTTTTTTTTTTTTTTAGGAGGTACGCGGATTCATCTACATTGATATTTGCAAAAAGGAAGAATGATAAATGGAGAACATTATGCATCGTTATTGTACCGGTTGAACGCAGAAATCAAGAAAAAAATGCACTCATTTGGCAAAGAAAAAGATTCTCTTCCATAAAGACAATGGAAGGGTGCACACCTGCGCATTTTCGATGATGAAAATTGTAAAATTAAGATCTGAATTACAACATTCCCCAGATTTGACCCTCAGAGACTTTTTTTATTTCCAAACTTGAAAAGGTGACTCAGAGGAAAACGATTCACGTCTAATTAAGAAGTCATCTCCCAAACAGATGCTCATTTTGAGAGCCTTCCGAAATTCTACTTTTTGGAAAGCTTAAAACAGTTGGAGAAACGCTGGGAAAAAGTGTATCAAGCTAAAAAAAAATCTATCAAAAATAACGTGTTTTTCTATGGACTTACTGAACGTCCCTCTTAAGGGAGGGGGGCAACCGTCCGTATTGTTTAGTTGTGGCTAACGCAGCAACCTGTCGAGTATAACAACGCTAACAAACCAGTGGTATAGCTAAATATCCTGAATAATACTTCTACTACAGCTAGTCTAACTTCTATTATAGTGTGCAACCATTTAGTGACACTGACGTAAAATGATAGTGAAGAATGGAAACATACCAGAAGAGAAGCTTTGCTCCCTAATGCACTTCCACACACTGGCCCAATACATTAATTACGTCATACCAACTGTGTACGCAAAATCTCCTTAAAACGTGCAAAAGTCAATGTGGTAGCGGCGCTGTTGCCAAATCACATCAAGTTTAGAGCAGTAACGTGTAGATTGAAACCGGTGGCTTTTAAACTTGCGCATATACATTGTTACATTTAACAGCATTCAAAAAGAAACTAGCCAATAAATCCACAATAAGTTGAAAGTTTGGGTGTTCACATGCTCTTTTCTCTTATAGAGCAGGCGCCAGTGTTGCACAAATCCTAGCTTTGGCGCGAACCGATTGTTTGAGCTGAGATCTGAATCCCCCTTGTTTTTGAATCAGCCAATCCTGAGATTGCCAAACTTTTAAGAGATCATTTTGGTTGTCGCAACTTGTCAAGTTGGCCAACATATTTACTCATCCTAATGAGCTAAATTCTTCTACATGCACAACAGAAAAATTAAAATATGCAAAAACGTGTTGAAAACAGAATTTGTTAATTTCCTACCTCTGTCTGAGTTTACTGATTCAATGCATAAATTCGGAGTCTAAACAGTCAAGTTAGAATTCTTTTCAGATTTAATTATACTGCGTTTGCAAGAACTTATAAATCAACTAGGATACATTTCTTGACTGATAATTTAGGCCTGCAATGGTAGATCAACAATTTCAACAATAGCTGTTGAATCTTCAAACAAGTGCGACAGGATAACTTGAACGTTTTCACAATAATTGGCATATATATTTCAATTTTAGCATATCCTTATGTTTTTGGCTGCAAAGAATTCAATGGTGCTATCAGAATTGAGTTAAACTTGGTTAATACATCAGTACATTGGTGTTAAAACACTTTTTTTTTTTTTTTCAAAACTCGGCATCTGTAGCTGGCGAGTTTTTACAAAATTAGTTATCTAAAGAATTGGTTATAAATGTTATGTTATTAAGATTTTACTTAGTGGTCACTCTGGTTAAATAATACATGTATGCTTTCTGTCATTGTTGAAACGTTATTTATCGTTTGAGACAGCGGTAAAATTTCAAAATTAGGTTGCTCCTGCTCAGAACATTAGAATGTATTAGCGAGAAGATGAGTGAATATGTATCACCTTTGCAAGGAGGCGCAAGAGTGAAGAAGTGAAGCAAATATTCTGCCTCAATAGTCCAGGTATGCTAATTCCGGTCATTTGCCTAACATTGCTTGTAATCACGGTCACGGCATGGATGCAGAAAGTACAAAAACTAGACATTGTTTTGCATCTTGTTAACTTGATACACTTTAGATAACATTTTTATAACAACGATACATAGTTGAAGCAGGATGTATTCCTTATCAATTACTTGAAAGATAAAAACCATTAAAGCCAACCACCATTGAAGAGCAGAAGAAGAAAAACAGATCTGTGACAATTCCTGTCATGTAAAACATGAAGAAGGGAATGCAAAGTCAACCACCATTGAAGAGCGGAAGAAGAGAAACAGATCTGTGACAATTCCTTCCATGTAAAAAAAATTAAGAGAAAGATATTGATGCATGTGCTTCTACATTTGCCGGTATCCAGAGTGTTTCAAAAAGCAGATTGCAACGTCTGGCTAGAAAATACGTAATCACAGGACAGATTCCAAAAGAAAATCGTGGAGGTCGGAGAAAGAATGAAAGGGACGAAAAGCAGACAGAACAGATGAAAAACAACATATTGAAATATAAATGTACACTATTCTCGTCGGGATACCTGCCATTCTTATTTACCACCTGAACTGAATTTTTAAACGATTTGGAAAAGGTACAACGACTGCATTCAGTTGGTGGTTTGAAATGTTCTTTGTCTAAATATATACTTCAATCTAGGATTTGGTAACCCCAAAGCATCTGTCTACACGTGCACAGTTCTTAACAAAAATCAAATCTGCTTCTGACTTGGATGAAAAAAAACAAATCGAGAACAGAGTATAGACTCCACAAAATGAAAACCAATTTTTTTTTCTTCCAGACTTTAAAATCAACTGAACAAGATGTTACTAATAACTGTTTTGACTGCCAGCAGAACCAATCACTCCCCAAATTTCTTGGGAAAATATTCTGATTCCTACTTCTCTCAACAATAAAATTCTATATGCTGGCCTCATTAATGAAGGTAGTTGAGAAATCAACTATTTAGAAGAAAATCTTGCTTTATTTTCCCATCAGAGGCCATAGTTATTTACCACCAGATCGTATCTTTGCGCACATCGAGAAGGAATACAGACGCTTGAATGTAATCTAAATTTACGGCAGGCACTTAGTCCCTGGTAAGGATTGGAACATTTCCGACCTGAAAAGTGCATCCCAAACTCTATTGAAGTAAAAGCTACCATTTAAACTCAATGCAATTCGTGTATTTCGGCTACTAAAAATGAAGAATGTGTGAAGACGCCAGGGCCTGCAGTTCAAATGGAAACACTTAAGAAGGAGTAAGAAACCTAAGAAACACGGACAAAGCATTAGTAATTAAAATGAAGGATCACGTCAGCCTGGGGGAAAGTGTTATATAAAAAAGCTGATTGAATATTTTCATTAATTTCCGAGGAAGTAACTGCGTTTTATTAGGATGTATTCATAGGATGTATGTAGAATGACATCGACAACAATGATGCAGAAATCCAAGCAGCAGCTCCATATTAACTGTATTTTCGTGTGTCAGTGTTTTGTGTTACCCTAGGAAAAAAAATATTAAACTTCTTGCAACTGATTCTCTACACTGGAGACTCGATGCTCTTGAAAGCGAATTGTTTTAAATGGTGTCAATTTAATTAATGAGAAACACTTTTGCAGAGTACTGATGGAAAATGTGTAGGCTTCTTCACGGGTAAAACAATGTAAAATTTAAAATATTAATTCAAAATGTTACATTTAGGAAATCTTCAGCTTCATTGTGTAAAGACAATGTGTTTATGTTAAAAATATGTATAACTTCGATACTTTAGGTAGAAAATATAGGACAATATACATAAATGTTAAATTAAGAGAAGAAAATAAGTTTTGTAGATATTCAACAATATTTTCTACAAAGATGCAAATTCAAAATTTGGTTTCAAATATATGTACCAATACCATTCTAATTGTAAGCTCTAATATAAGATATTTACCTATTATAAATAAAATGTAACCTGGTTATAGATGTATTTTAAAAACAGCTCTCCCGAAAAAAATTAAAAAAACAGATATTTGTAGATAACAGGTTTTGTAAAAACGCGCCTCAATTAATCAAGCTTTCTGTAGGCCAAAGCTTAAAGCTTGACTTTCCAGAAGAATCCATGCGATCCAATGTTGGATGAATTCTGGCTAGCAAGAAGAACTGGTGTCTGCCATGTTAAAGTGATAATTGCATTTTGCACCTCATCGCTCTCCGAAATGGTATTCTCGTAAATGGTGAGCATCAAGTTAGAAAGTGACCTAGTAATAAGTGTAACTAAATACTCGATATTGAACGATTACTTAATGGCATATAAGCTCCACTTCTCTAATCATGCTGACATACAGTATAATAGTGCTTTACATGGAATGTATAAATGTACATTTACTGTGAAACTGTAGTATTAATATGCTTCTTAAATATAAAACATGCAAACATTTAAATGCAATAAATACATGACCGATTTCATTTTTCAATTGTTACAACAACAACAATAATAATAATAATAATAATAATAATAATAATAATAATAATACTCATAGGGACCCCACAGATAGAATCGCGAGGTCTCCCTTAGTGTTAGGACCCACAGTTTGGAAATGCTGGTATAAAGGATAGTTTGGATGGGAAATCCCATCACTTTTGGAAGATAACTTGAATACAAAGTATCCGAATTACATTTTTGAGTAATATTGATCACATCCTACGTACACACGTTCACACAGTTGTTAAAATGGTTTTTGGGGCGTAACTATAAGTGAGTACCAAAACATCCGCTGAAATCTCAATATCGAATTGTTGGGTGGAATACAAAACATTCTCTACCTATTATATACACTAACGAGCACAAAATCTTCCCACTGCCCTAGATTGCAATAGTGCTTGCACCTTGAGATAATCAGCCACACTTCATCCAGCCGAAAGCAGTTCTCTATAAGAAAAAAAAAAATCTTGACACAAAAAGGAAACAATTACGATATGATAATGTGAAATGATGGAGTGGTTGGGCTCTATGGAAACGATTCGCTAAGATTGGTATAAAAGGAAATAATTCGCCTTTCCGCAGAAGGAGTGAGAATTAATTTGTGCCTGTCGTTAAAATGAACGCGGTTATATGAGGGCTTCATCAGAGACATGGAAACGAAATCGAACGCTTTTCTTATGCTCATTTTTTTTTTTTTTTTGGTAGTGTTTAACGCCCGCTTTAACTACTTATGGCACCGCAGGCGGTGACACTGGTGATACTTGAATGATGATGGAGCACCGGTGGAATGCGATGGCAGGGGAAACCGGAGTACCCGGAGAAAACCCGCCCCAGCGCCGCTTTGTCCACCACAAATCTCACATGCGGTCGCTTGGGATCGAACCCCGGCCGTCTAGGTGAGAGGCAAGTGGTCTAACCACTCGGCCACGGCGCGGCCTTCTTATGCTCATTTCTACCTTTTTGTGTGATGCTTCACTAGTGAGAACAAGCAGCTCTAAAGTTGTTCTTTGGCAGTTCGGTCATATTTTGGGGGAGTGAAAGTACTCTAGCGCCATGTTCGAGCAGCTGTATCTGGAATATGGAGCTATCCACACAATCAGCTGCGCTCCAACATGCGGCAGAGAAGGTACATGATTTAATAAATACGCTAAATGGATACGATATTAGAGTACAATTCACATAGCATAGAATGAAGTACTAGGGTTGCAAAATGAAGAATCGGATGCAGGCAGAACCAGTTTTCAACTGTCACTAATGATCCCGTATCACACAAGTGTAATTACGACGTTACCATAGTTAAATAGTTCTGTAAAAAAGGTTAAGATAATAAGCAAATACGAGTTTATTATCCAAGTATTATCTAAGGAGTATGTTTCATTTGCATTCAACAGTAGAACGATGAATAAGCAAAGAATACAATTATGTTTATTTCCGCTCCGCGTTTTCTAAAAGACATGTTACGCTATTAGACTTATCAAAACAATTTTTGGAGAAATAATATTTTTTTTGCTACCTGTTACGTTAGGCTTAGACATTTCACAATGTGCCAAATATTCAATATTGATATTCGATCAGTAGCCTCAGACTTGTAGCATTCATGTTAGACAATACAGACCACAATGTTTCCTTTTTACTTTCTCCACCACGTACATAGTAGGTAGAAAAGGTATTGCATTCCGCACAAAAATTCAATACCGCGATTTCACCGGAAATGATGTTTAAAGGGGTGTGTTGGATCGGTTTGTGATGTGTATGTGTGAATATATAGGTCTATCCTCCCAAAATAATCAAATGCTGTCCCCGAAGCAAAACAAAATCAGAAGGTCCTAATGTCGGTGAACAGCATAACTCGAAAGTCCGTTAAATACTAAACTTATTATTTACGTTCTGCATTTTCCAAGGATGCGTTTTCAAGGAGTTCCGCCCCCCCCCCACCCTCTAAACCAACACACCATGAGTAAATGGTAAACATTGATTAACGTCAAAATGTATGCACTAGCATAAAGTGCAAGTCAACAAATCTTCTCTTGCATTACTTTACACAGTATACTTCAAACGTGACGATCAAGTCGTAATTATTTAGCAATTACATTATTACTTTGTTGCTAATTTGAACCCATCATTGCCGCGAGCAACAATAAAAGGAACCGGGATATACCGTAAATGGATGTGGGTGAAGTATTTCATACCCTAGCAGTTTACCTTAGTTTACAATTTTCCTCTGCATTAATCCTATTTATATAATCCATATGGAGAAGTGTGTGGGTCGTCTCCTTAGCGCGGTGGTAGCGCGGCTGCTTGCCAAGCGGGAGACCTGGGTTCAATTCCCGATACCGGCGTGGAGACTTTTCCCCCTCTGGGAGACTTCTACTTGGAGAAGTAGCGGCTCCAGATCGAGAAGACCGGCCGGGAGGGACTCGAGGCGCTGATCACGTCTCACCCTCCAGCACGCATCCCATTCATGATGCCTTCGGGCCGAGATGGGGGATGCGGTAGGCCAAGGTCCCTTGTGGACTCTCGTGCCATTGAGTTACGTTAGTCATGTATAGAAGTATGCTTTAAACAACGTGACATGCTGTTCAGTGTATCACGCCAGTCAAGGACAAAGACCAGGCAGATTCATTTTCTTCATGGTACCTACACACTTTCGTCAAAAGATGTGCGAGCAGTTGATGTAACACGCCAGAATACATCTTGCTCGATAACAACATTAACAGCGGAAGTTAATTTCGTATGAACGTATTAGCTTACAATATGCAGCATTTTGGAGTGAACTGGTAAGGAGAAATACACCAAGTAAATGATAGCAGAGCTTCGTGTGTCTTTATAAAAGCTTATTCACAATGCACATGAAAAAACTGTGCAATGGTTTGTGACTGACAGCGTAATAGTTAACTTACGAGTACTGAAAACAAATCACAACGTTACGGCGGCTGGGAGTTTTCGAAGTCCTTGCTTCCACTCATAAGTTGGTAGGTTCAAATCTTGCGCTGTTTGTAATTTTTTATGTTCGTTAATTTAATTGCTGAATATGAGGTACATAAAATTGTATTAGTATAACTTTGTGATTTGAAGTTATCTATGCACAAAAATATAAGTCTACTTACACGTGTTAAATAACTTAAAAAAAGTGTAAATAAACTATTGTCTTCTAAAACTATAGCAAAAAATAAACATAATCGGGTTATGAACCCTCTGCCCGTAAAACTGCCCTCCATCTTCGGGGCATAGACAAAATTAAATGTCTGCAGTAATGTAAACGAGAAGCTATAAGATCCCAGGCTTCTTGAATTTGTGTCCAAAATCCTTCTTCGCCCATCTATAGGTAAATTGGAGCGCAACCCACACATTCTCAATAGGGTTCAAATCTGGTAAACAGGGAGGCCATCTATCACTGATATCTTCCCTCTTAAAAACCAATTTCAAACCTTTCGGGATGAGTGGAGAGGATGATTATCATATACAAATTCAATTCCATCAGGATATCTCATCCTCACAGAGGGAATCAAAATATTATCGTGAATTAGTGTGTACTGCACTAAGTTCAGTGTAACGTCAAGCCACCACATCACACCTACACCATCCCAGCCCCCACATGTTGCAAATACGCGACCATGGTGAAATTGTGAAGCCACGTATTTTACATCGTATCAGGAATGTCATCTCAGATTATCACATTAATGCGGTTGGCATTTTTGCTTTAGATCGGTTTATGAAGTGTGTTGGATTGGTTTGAGAAAGAAGTGTGGAGTTTAAGAAAACAGCTCCTAACTCCCAAATAAATTTTGCCCGAAATTGGATTGCTAAAAATGTTTCAACACATTGGCTTTCTTCACAATTTTCTTATTATTTTTTATGCTATTTTTTGCATTAAGAGAGAACTGTTCGTGTCTGATGGGGTTACGCAATATTCTGCGCATCACATGCTTTCGTGTGCAGCATGTTGGTGTTCGATAGAATAAACCCTTAAAGAAACATTATAAAAACTATAATATTATTAACTGTACAGGATGTCGTGTTGAAATAAGTATGTCTAAAATAAACAGGCGCTTTGTTTTAATTCTACATCATTAAGAGAAGGAAAAAAGGTTTGCTACATGCGAGAAGCGAATCTACGACCCTCACCAAAGGAGTACCCTACTTGACCATAGCGCTACATGAGCACACATGGAAGTGGCAGGTTTAGTAACTAATTTCGTACATACAAACTGTATTAAGTTTGCTCTAAATGTTCTCGGGTTTCAAGCCAGGTGAGGTAATGTGAAGACATCGACGCTTCTTCAGGATGCTGAATGATTGGATTTTTTTTTTTTTTTTTTTTTTTTTGGAAAGGGGGAGGCAGAGAGTTGGAAGGGAGAAAGATCCTGAGTTATTTCCTCAGAGGCAGAGCCTGGTGAAGGTATGGAAATAGTAGAGGTGATATTGAGGAGAGGGAAGTGAAGGAGAGAGGGTGATGGAGTACCGCTTTTGCGCCTCCGTTAATAAGAGCAGTCTGCGTTGCTGCCGGACGATGTCCGGGAGCGGGTAGAAGATGGATGTCTAGGCATTACCCATGACCCAAAGGCCCTGGGTAATAGCATGTAGGAAGTAGGAGGTGAAAATGGGAAAAAACATGAGGTGGAGTGATGTAGGAGTAGAGGGTGATGCTTTATTTGGTTGCAGGGGAAGTGGCTGCATCATCTTATTCAGTTGCTCTCTAAAAATCGTAGGGCATAAATGTTGCCTATGTTGGCGGGGTCACGCATCCGTTGGGGTACATAGACGGTGGAGCGTCGAGGTGCGGAGTTGTGCCAAGGCTGCTGGTTAGCAGCTTCAGCATTTGGGTGTGTGTCATTATTGAGCAGCTGCTCAGTATTCTGGTGTGTGTGCTGTATCGGTGTGGTCTGGGTTGTTGCGTCGGATTGGCTGGGTGTTGTAGAATGTTGCTTCGATCCAGGTGAGTTTTCGGTAGGCACTGTGTAAGATGTCCGAGTGGTCAGGTCGTATTCTGTCAGTCTGTGGTGAGTTGTTCGAGACCTTCTGTGAGGGATGTTTGTGTTGCTGAGTCGTTGAGTCGCGCTGTGCACATGACGACGAATGTCCTGGAGTCCGGCCTCTATGGCGTGAAGTTTTCGTGGAGTGGCGGTCTGGGTCTCAGTAATGGCGGCGGTCTGGGTCTCAGTAATGGCGGCGGTGAGGGCAGTCAGCGCTTCCTGATGGCGAGCCAATCGGGTGCTCATATGCAGGACCTCGGAGTGGAGGTACTGCACGGCATCCTTCATGGCACTGTCGGGTGGCGCTGCTGACGCTGGTGTCTGCGGAGTGATGGTGGTGGCTGGTGTGGTCCTCGTAGTGTCGGCTGATGGCGTGATGGCGGCTATTGTAGTCGAATGCTGTGGGCGGCGTCTGCGAGGATATAGAGGGCACTACGCCTGGCCCGTGAAATGGCCAAAGCAATGGTGCAATACCTCCGGTGGTTCCTTAGATCATGGTTGGTGCACTCGGCCGTAAATCTAGGTGCCCCGCAGTAGTGGCACCGTGGGTGGTCGGCGCGGGCTTCCTCAGTGTGGCCGAATGCACAGCAGCGGCGGCATTGTGAGGGTCGGCTTGCCTCTATGCTTAGGCGCCACCCAAACATGGGCAGGCCCTCACGCAAGGCAGCCTCAAGGTCCCCTCTTGTAAACATGATCCTCATGGCCCTCATTACTGAGGACCAGTTCTGGCGTGCTGCGGCGGTGATAAGCCTTGTGGACAGGTCTCGAGGTACACTCCAAATGACCGCACTGTACTTCTTGAGCAGTAGCGGCGGTGTAGGCAGAGGTTGTGTGCATCGGTGCTGCGCTGGAAGGTATGGTGGTGACGGCTTGAAGCTCTGATGGTGATGTGGTGGCAGGTGTAGAGGCCGGCAATAGCGGGTGGTGGCGGGATGGCGGGTCGGCAGGTGCGGTGGCTGGAGGCGGTTGGAACATTTGACAACTTGTAGGACTTAAACGAATTTGACGTTCGAGACTTCTTTTTTGGTGGGTCCACGGATGTATATTTTGCTGCAGCTTTATGAGTGAAGCAAGTGTTGTGGACAGAATGTTCCATTTCGTGGAAACCAAGTGCACCGAATACATAATACGACTGTTGTAAAATAAACAGACTGAAAATAAAACATAATTAAAGTATGGGCCGACAAATTCTCTAAATATAACATTTAAAATGTTTCAGATATACTAATAATAAAATGTAGTTTATAAACTATAATCGTGGCTCTGTGGGTGTAGGACCCTTAACAATATTGTCTTGTTGCATAATTGTGTTTTCTAAGTAGAAGTCTGTTTGGATTGCAAGCGGTAATATATAAACAAGTAAAAAAATATATCCCTGTAACTATATCTTAAAAAAAGAGCTAACGAGCTCGGTAATTACTGCGGAATTTAATTCTATGTATAAAGTAATCGTTCAATAGCATAACATACAGGTATGGTAGGAAAAAGTCGAGCAACACTGGCACGTTTCACACGAGCTGTCTGTTTTGTTTTCTTTGTTTCTTCGTGTTTGTTTTTGTATTTTTTTAATCATACGCTTGCTTTCGTGGTCACATTGACAGTGCTAAGTCATCTAAAAGAGGATATTATTTCATTCAATAACGAAATATGATGTGTGTGTGTGTGTGTCTCAAAAAATCATCCGGATAAGCCCACTCCATTTCGTGCTATATACGTATAGAACGACTTAATTTCTACATCAGCACAATGACCGCTAACAAAACTAGAAAAGACTTTCTGAAACTTTTTGTTTCTCTGATATTAGAGTAGAAAACTGCCTTCCGCAATGTGATCCGTGGGCACTTTTGCAGAACGATTCATTGGTTTTACGAGTTTATGCAGAACGTGCAAGAAAAGCTAATTCCTTTGCCAACATGTTTTCAATACTTCGGTTGTTTGAATTAAAATTTTTCCTTCACTCGCACTCTTTCTCCTTTATTTTTGAAATATTAGACTTCGAAGTGCATGCCCTAGTCCATATACCCTCTACGCCAGTGACAAGGAAACTCAAACGCCTTCGCCTTGTACGTAGCAGTTAGTATCTCACTGCATGAGCTGACAACAACCACTTTTTTTTTTTACTTTCTCTATACCGTATGTGCAATGCACATAGTAGATAGAGAAGGTAATGCATTCCACCCAAAAATTCCATGCCGAGATTTCACCGGAAATATGTGCTTTGAAGTTACCCGAGTCCTAAAAAAGCATTTTCAGAACAAAGTTTGCGCGCGCGCGCGCGCGCGCGTGTGTGTATGTATGTACGTCTGTGGACAGCATAGCTCAGAAACGAAGACCTTAACAACCAAACTTAGTATTTAGATTTAGCATCTCTTAAGGATGCGACACGAAGATTTTCAAGAAAATCCCTCACCACAAACTTTGCATGGAAACTTTTGTTTTAAATTTTGTTTTTCTCTCAAACATAGCTCTAACGATTTTGATTAAAATACCATAAATATCAAAGATATTTACATCACAAATAAATGTGTATTTTGAATTTTCTGTGAATAGCCTCGGAAGACCTCTTTATTCTGGATGAATTTTGCATAACAGTTGAACTGTAAGAGTTAGACAAAAACTACTATACAAAAATTGTAGTTCTGGTTAAAACACATAATTTACGTCATATATGTTTTTATGAGAGCTAGCCGTTTATGAGATATTCCTTGTTATTTGATTCAATTCTAAACTGTTCTAAACTGCTTAAAACTGTTCTCAAACCTGAAGTGTCGTTTCGTTTCATCTTTCTTATTTTACTGCAAGCCATGCAAAGCGAGCCCAACTTCAGTTGTTTAAATAGGAGCAGCTTTTATAGGATTTGACCACCTTCATTTAGCCTGGTGTAGTCCCTATGTCCCTTCTACTTACAATGAAGCAAGTAATAACACAATTTGTGCTAATGTTGACCTTAATTGCATGTAGATAAGAATAATCTTTTGTAAGGAAAGTTATTTGAGTAACAACTAGAGAAAATAATGTGAATGGAATACATCATATTTTTACAATCGCAATTGAGTTTAACTTCTTAAGATGATTAATTTCAATACGTAATAATTCCTTTATAGGTTGTTTGTCTTTGCCAATAATGTAAATATCGTTAGAAATGCCTATAATGATTAGGAGAGGAGTACTTCTAATAAGCAACCACTAGCAAATCAAATTCGAAAGACGTTGGAGACAGTCCCATTTAGCAAAGAAAATGCTGTTTCACCACAACACATCAGCACATATCCGGAATTTTGACACAAAACTGCATGAATTGTGTCATGAATAGCTGCACAATATTCCCCCGATCTGGCTTCCAAGCATATAGAAATGGCTCGCGGGAGCAACATTTAAGACAAATGAGGTCACCGTCGAGACAGAACATGTATTTTGCTGACCTTGACAACTTTGAATTTTTGAATGAGTTTAAAAAAAATGTCAGGAATGATGGGAGAAGTGTACCCCAAAAAGTGGACCATGATAAGAAATAAACACCTAGCGTTTAAAAAATGGCGTTTTCATTCCTAAACGGGAATTTATTGAGTGGCGTAATGGTACGCTACCATGGCAACATATGTGAATGCACATTATACGTACTTCATCTGATTCATGTAACCACGTAAAACTGCGGGATATCACTCTTAAAACCAGATGAGTTGGTTTAATGCGATATTGGGCATCTCCTTGTGTGCAGGAGTAGAGTACTGGTAGTGAAAGTCTAAGACTCGTGTTAAGAATTCCGTCAAATTTAATTAACTCTCCAAGCCAGTGTGAAAGAATTATAACAATTTAGATGCCAATATCCAATACCGAGTAAAGCCAAATGTGCAACCCAGTAAACCTTAAAAGTTATCTTAAATATTTCCAATTATCATAACATCAGATGAGAAGGTTTAATGTATTCGGACATCATGGTACTGAAATTTCCAAATGTTATTCAACTCTCCAAGTTTAGCCTTCACACAATCAATCTGGAAAGAACAATTATCGAAGCATAGACGTCAGTATTTAATAGTGTATACAGTTTTAGACGTAATCAAAAAGTGATCTTATCTTTCACAGATTCACACTCCCTGTTGAGTTTAGTGTGTACAGCTTCTTGTATGTAAACACAAGCTCTCGTTAAATGCCCCAATAAATATGCGCTTTGCTTGCATTTTACATAATTCCGTAAGAGCTACTATATTTCCTCGAATGCATTTCTTTGTTGGTCAGCATTAACTGTGGATATCTGGAGGCACGTTCTGTTTACACCTCCAAGCTATGTTCAGGACCACGTGTCAAGGCTAGCATCTGGTGAGAACAATTAATAGCCTACTTTACATGATCGGAAAGAGACTTTACAGATATATTTTGGTGGAGGAGCGTGTAAAGTGCACACCTCTCAAGTATTGAGTACAATCGTGGTTATAAAACGAGTGATGCTGAACAGAATGCTGTTAAAACTGTCTCTCGCATACAACTTCATTCTATATGAAAAGCACAAATATACGATTTACAACATTCAAATATTGATGAGTGGCATTCAGATGACTTTCGCTATTCCTTCCTACAAACTATTCTTACGAAAGTTGATTCTTCTACGGAACTTATTTTAATGGTAGACAGTTCGTTTTAAGTATAAGCTAAAAACGATGAGTTTAAGAGTTTTTAAACCTGGAACTTTATATGATGGCTTTGAATTCCATGTTCCTTGCATGGCTACAAGAAAAAATAAACTGATTTGTTCCAGGCACATGACTTTCTGATACAGGGTTTTGAAACTCTTATTACTTAGTTCCCTATAAGTAAAAGGGAAATAAGGGAATACACTAAGCTAAAGTGATAGTAAAATCTGCTAAAAGCTGTCACTATGCGATTGACATTGAATTCGATTTCCATGGTCAAGAGTAAAACAAAAGAGAGATGAAACGGATGAGGACTTCTTGTGTGAGAAAAGTTTAAGCACTTTAAAATTGAAACCAATAACAGAGAATATACCTTCTGTCAAGAAAGTACCGGAAATTAATCATTTAAAAATCCTGTTTAAAAGGTGATTCGAAATTATCGTTGTCGCTAAGTTGGTACAACTTTCCTCTATACCCACGCGGAGTTTGATCGTCATCGGTCATCTAGTTTGTTTACAGTACGCCATTTTGTTAGTTCATCTCAAAGGTGATTTACGATTTTATGATGGATACAAATATTCAACAAAGAATCTGTCTCAAATTTTGCATTGCAAATGGTATTTCGTGTGCCAAATCACTGAAAATTTTACAGAGGGCTTACGGTGAATCGACTTTATCAAAAATACGTGCATATGAGTGGTATAGTGCATTCAAAATTGGTCGAGATGTGGTGGAAGATTTGCCTAGCTCTGGTCCGCCATCAACGGTTTCAACTGAACTGAAAATCGTCATTTAGGTCTGAGAGATGCCGCTGAACTTTGTGTCTCACGAATCGATTCGTACCATTTTAAACGATTGTTTGGACATGACCGCGTTGCAGCTTGGTTAGTTCCGAAAGACTTGAATTTTCTACAAAAACTCAATCGCGTAAGGATTGCTGAAGACATGCTAGAACGAGCCAGTTCCGACCCACATTCATGAAACGCATTGTAACTGGTGATGAGACGTGGGTTTACGAGTTTGACGCTCAAACCAGTCAACAAGCTTCCGAATGGCGCCTTCAAACTGAACCGAAACCAAAAAGGGCACGTCAAACTCGATCAAAACTGAAGGTCATGTTGACAGTTTTTTTTTTTTTTTTTTTTTTTCCCCCCGATTATCGCGGTGTCGTGCACTCAGAGTTCTTGCCAGAAGGTCAGATGGTAAATAAAGACTTATCTCTGCGTTATGTGGCGTTTGAGAGAACAAATACGGCGAAAATGACCAGATTTGTGGAACAACAACTCGTGGACTCCGCACCACGATAACGCACCAGCTCACAAGGATATTATTGTAAACGAATTTCTGGCCAAAAATTCAACAAATTTCATCGAACAACCACTGTATTGACCTGATCTGGCTCCTGCTCATTTCTTTCTCTTTCC